>VCRD01001625.1:0-119782 GCA_006783055.1 Trinorchestia longiramus | reverse complement strand
ATATCTTGTATCAAGACGGATATCTTGTATCAAGACGGATATCTCGTATCAAGACGGATATCTCGTATCAAGACGGATATCTTGTATCAAGACGGATATCTTGTATCAAGACGGATATCTAGCATCAAGATGGATATCTAGCATCAAGATGGATATCTAGCATCAAGATGGATATCTAGCATCAAGATGGATATCTTGCATCGAGACGGATATCTTGCATCGAGACGGATATCTTGCATCGAGACGGATATCTTGCATCGAGACGGATATCTTGTATCAAGAGGGATATCTTGTCTCAAGACGGATATCTTGTCTCAAGACGGATATCTTGTATCAAGACAGATATGTTTTGTCATGACAGATATGTATCTTGTGTTAAGGCAGCACGTTCACGCTGCTTGATTGGTCGACTGGTGAGGGTACCCACTTGTAATGCGAGAAGACTCGGGCCCAACACTCGCAGTCACCTTGGTCTGTTCATGCCTGGCCATCGGCATGCTCAGCAGCTTTTATGCTGGGCGCTCGTTGTAAGCTACACTTTCATCACGCTCATCAAAACTCCCCTACGAGCAGCTACTCAAGTTGCAGCACAGAGGACGGGTATTTCGCTTGGAGCACCATTACTACGCTCAAGATCCTATCGATAAGCATCATCACTAATCCCAAGTGTGAGAGCTTTATCATTGAAACGAGTATCAAGTTTCTCCAATAACATCAAAGCATCGTACAGGGTGTGCAATTCTTTTTCTTCTTTAGCAATAACGGAATCAAGCTGCTCATTTTCGTGTTCTATGTGTACTATACGATTGCTCTGTTGCTCTTTACGGCGAGCATTCTTGATGATATCTTCCTCACTAATTTCGAGCAGCATTTGCACGTTATGTATAAGTTCAGGTACGTCAAATTTAACGTATTTTTTCTTACGAGATTCTTCGTAAGAATCCACCAAAGACTTCTGACCAGTAATGGCGTGGTAGCTACTGAGCACTCTGGTCTCCGGCCCCGTCATGTCGATCACTTTCGTCTTCGAGATGTGGCTGTCATCAATCAGACGAACTTTCTTATTCCTACCTTCTTTGATTATTTCATCAGCACTTTTATATAAATACCTTACTTTCTTATTGCTGTCGCCAGACTTTCTCCAATGGTGAAGCTCTTCTTCGAATTTCTTTTCATCCTCTTCATCGGAATCGTGCACAGGGTAGTCTTTGATCGACCTCTCAGAACGCTCCGACCCATAGAAGCCGATAGCCCCTTTGCCTTTGCATTTATTTGCTTCTACTGGAGTCGATATTCCTTGGAGGTTTTTACCAAGACCCATGCCTTCCTTGTACCCCATCGACTTGAGAATCTTGCTGCCGATACCAGTTGTGTGGCGTTCCCAAGACCCGATGTTACTGCCGCCCTTGGCTACTGTCAGCGTGGAGCCCATAACGTTACGTCGACCACCGCTGCCGGTCGTCATGGCTCTTTGCGAATTCTTGCTTGTTACCACCTTAGGGCCAACTTCTTCGTCATCGCTGTCAGGAAGGATAAAAATCAACATGAGACCAAAATTTCGAGATGCAATTTGGTTGTGGAAATACGATGCCACTAGCATCGTACTAGGAAACACTTTGAAACGCAAAATTTTAACCTTTTTCTGAACGTACTTTTTACTAAAACAAAATTATGGACGATCAAAGACAGCTGTAAAAACTGATGCGTTTTCGTGATTTACAGACCAATATTGGCCTATGGACTGAGTTTAGGGCATTTTTAATTTTTTAAAACTAAGGAAAAGTAATTTCGCGTAAACTGTAAATTGTGGCATTTTAAACTGTGTTATACGGGAATCTCTGATCTAATGTGTTTCTTAATGCCCTTTAAATCATTTTGGATGCAAAATAATGAAAAATGATTAATATGAAATTTTTGAAAAAAAACGTCAGTGGTACCGTTTCAGTTTTTTTAATATTCAAAATTGCACAAAACTCCATGAAATTGTGTCTACAAGCAAATATTTGTGTGGGGATCACGAAAAACACATCAGTTTTTGCACAACTGTCGCTGATTTTGCGCTAGCGAATCCGAAAATTTACTCGGTAGAAAGTAACTTTGCGTCAACTGTAAATTGTAGCATTTTAAACTGTGTAATACGGGAATCTCTGATCTAATGTGTTTTCTAACGCACTTTCAATTTTTTCGGGTGCAAAATAATGATGAATGATCGATATAAAATTCTTGGGAAATAAAGTCGGGGGTACCCATATCATTTTTTTTAATTCAAAATTGCACGAAACTCCATAAAATTGTGTCTACAAGCAAATATTTGTGCGGGGATTACGAAAAACACATCAGTTTTTGCTCAACTGTCGCTGATTTTGCGCTAGAAAATACCGAAGTTTTCTTGGTAAAGAGTAACTTCGCGTAAACTGAAAATTGTGGCATTTTAAACTGTGTTATACGGGAATCTCTGATTTAATGTGTTTCCTAAAGCACTTTCAATTATTTCGGGTGCAAAATAATGAAAGATGATTGATGTGAAGTTTATCGAAAAAATAGTCAGGGAGTACCCATATCATTTTTTAAAATTCAAAATTGCACAAAACTCCATGAAATGGTGTCTAGAAGCTAATATTTTTGCATGGATCACGAAAAACACATCAGGTTTTGCCCAACTGTCGCTGATTTTGCGCTAGCGAATCCCTAAGTTGAAATTGTGTCCACAAGCAAATTTTTTTTTCAAGATTTTCCTGAAATTTTGTTCACACTTTTTCTAATGAAAATGATTACAAACGCATTAGGAAACATGTTAGATCAGGGATTTGCGATGAGAAACAATTTGAAACGCAAAATTTTTCACTTTTTCTGAAGGGAATGTTTACCAAAACAAAATTCTGGACGATCAAAAACAGCTGTGCAAAAACTGATGTATTTTTCGTGATTTACAGATCAATATTGGCCTATGAACGGAGTGTACATATAAATTATCTCATGTTTTATGTAAATTTCTTCCCATTTGAAATTACCGGAACGTTGACATAACTATACTAAAATATAGTTTCTGTTGGCACTGTAAATACACTCAAAAATTGTCGACAAATATTGGATAAGGAAGTCCTCAATATTGTAACGAACTAATTCTATGTTTTTAACTCCTGGTTCTTATGTAAGATTGCGTTGCGTGTGTGTGATTGAGGTGCGTGTGTGTGATTGAGGTGCGTGTGTGTGATTGAGGTGCGTGTGTGTGATTGAGGTGCGTGTACGTGATTGAGGTGCGTGTACGTGACTGAAATGTCTGTGTGTTTGTAGTGCATGTACGTGACTGATGCCTTCACGTTAGACAGAGTGGGACTTTAGTTTCAGCCCAAGAATAGACCGAACGGTTTGTTCCTGTTTCGATATTCTATTGTAATTGTTTCTTAATTATTTCAGTACTGTACTCATTTTGAAGGAGCTGGAACGAGCCCTCCCATAAAAAAAGACTGCTGACAATGGTAACGAAGTTTATCGGTTAAAGTTTCGATTCAATTCCATACGAATCTTCACATTCGAAGACATTGAAAATAAAAGGAATGCGAGGTAAATGTTCCTGCTTAGAAATCAGGCTATCATTGCCACCCCCTTTTCCTGATACAACAACAGCAATTAATGAGTTAAACAGTGAATTATAAATCATAATGTTCTCTCAAAAATGTTCCCCGAATAATGTGCAGGGTGATTACACTCCAGAAGAGGGGATAAGCGTCTTAGAAGAATTTAAATAAGATCATAATTTGTTAATGGAAAAAATTCCTCCTCGAGCCCCAATCAACAAGTAAAGAATAAAATAGTAAAGTACGAGCAGTAATAATGGAATCCAATGTTGGAAATGAAAATTTTAACAGCGTGATGCAAATTTTTATTGATGCAATTTTTTTCGAAAAATAATTCGCTAATCATAACTTAATGGCATATTATGACTATTGAACGCAAAAAATAATTATATTTTAGTGTTCTTCAAAAACGTTGATCCCTTGTGAATTAAATAGATTCAATTACAGACGACATAAAATATTCTCTCACCTCCAAATCTCAGAAATCCTTCTTTCGCCTACATTGTGACACAATGAAAAAATATGCCAGTGAACATGAGAGAAAAAATGATCTTCCCGGTCAAGCCCGCAACGCATGGCGATGTCATTCACATGAATGATTACAATCATCGCCTGCTAATTTATCCCCAGCTTGGTCGACTGGTGAGCGAATCTGCTTGCGAGCGGAAAGACCCGGGTTCGAATCCCGCTGCCGACATGGTTGACGCGGCTAGAAATACGGCATGGGACTTGGGTAAACAACCTAATAATTATCGAAGTAATTATCCGACCCAAGAATGGGCCAGAAGGTTTGTTCCTATAGCCTCATTCTATTCAATTCTATTCTAAACATTTCCGTGGCTTCCGTCTCATGGGTGAACTTCCACAGCTCGCCTCTGACTTAATGTCTTAAACCAACTTCTTTAGACTTTAGAAGTTCTCTTCTAGTCTAAGCTTTAATTTTCTTTTTCTTCTTATCTTCTTTAGCTTTAGGCTTTAGAAGCTCTCTTAAAGTTTAAGCTTTAATCTTCTTTATCTTCTTGTCTTCTTTAGTTTCAGACTTTAGACACTCTCGTCAAGTCTAAGCTTTAACACGTTTGTTGCGATTGCCTGATTGGTGTAAAACTTCACTTTGTACGCATAGTCACTAGAAGGATCTGAAAAAAATTACAGAACCTAACCTAAGTGGCCCACCGGTGGGTCGCATCGCAACAAACGTGTTAAGATCATCTTCTTTAGCTCTAGACTCTAGAAATTCTCTTCAAGTCTAAGCTTCAAGATCATCTTTCAAGTCAACCCGCTAATTTTTAATGTACTTCCCTTCAGCTAACTTATTTTCCCCTCAACAATTATAACTATCAAGCAAGTCCCCATTTATCTCATATGTGAACCACCCCTAGGTGCAGGCTCCTGCTATTTTTCTTGCATTTATTCTGGTTTGGAAAGAAATTCCTAAGTTTTTTTCAGCCCACTCTCTGTGTGTGTGTATTTTAACACGTTGCCTCCGATTGCCTGATTGGTGTAAAACTTCATTTTGTACGCATAGTCACTCGAAGGATCTGAAAAAATTACAGAACCTAACCCAAGTGGTACACATACGTACCACTTTGGAGTCAACGTGTTAATGTTCCACGTTACTTTTAACTCGATACCTTCATGTGAGCTCAGTCTGTTGGCCGGATGGCCTTAATCTTTTCACCAAACAACAATTATTTTCTCTACACGAAAGTCGCCCCAGCTTTCATTTATCCTAATCAAGTGAGCCATTCCTGATCTTCCCGAATGAACAACACATTTCTGATAACTCGGTTGTAACGTAAGCATCTGCTTCACAATGCAACCATGATTTTCATTCAAAACTTTATGATGTCCAGTAGTTTAATTTTCTCCGTAATTGTTTGCGTCCAAAAGGCATAATTTATTTCTGTAATAGACATGTTTATATATATAATTGTTCCTATTTTCATAACATGAACTATGATGGGCATATTAGTTCAAGATTATATTCGTCATGGTGTATGGAACAATGAACGTTGCACATGCAGAACTTTTTCATGCTCTGCAGACTGTCTAGGCTGCTTGTCTGTTCAATACTCTACAGACTGTCTAAGCTGCTTTTCTGTTCAATACTCTACAGACTGTCTAAGCTGCTTTTCCTGTTCAATACTCTGCAGACTGTCTAAGCTGCTTTTTTTAACACGTTGACTCCGAAGTGGTACGTATGTGTATCACTTAGGTTAGGTTCTGTAATTTTTTCAGATCCTTCTAGTGACTATGCGTACAAAGTGAAGTTTTACACCAATCAGGCAATCGGAGGCAACGTGTTAATACTCAGGAGACTGCCTAAGTTGCCCATTTGTTCTGTATTCTGTGGTTTCTTTTCGCATTTCACACCGTGCTGTGTTAACGAAGCAACTACTGGTTATCCCAATTGTACAGTTAGCTCAAGCAAAGGTTTTGAAGATACTTAAAGCTGCTGCAAATATCGCGTTGGTTGAATCAGTGCTAATGATCAAGGTGTGTTAAAAGTATACACTTGGCAGGAGCACGCTTAGGGAGAAGTTAACTAACGAAAAATTTCATACAAAGATCTTATTAAAATTTCACAGTTTCTGCGTAACGCTATAGCTTGAACTGCATCGTATTTACAATTAGACCTACGAAATACGAGAAAAGTGATACCACATATACGCCAAAAAATTAAAGATTCGTCGAAAATCAATGATGTCAAACTGAGAAGTCAACGTAATATAGGTCAGCTCGGAAAGATAAATGTACACTTTACCCAGGATCAGCAAACTCAGCTGGCAATTCGCAATTATCTTGCGACCGCTGCGAGCCAGTCTAAATATCGCCAAGTTAGGATCTTGTGCACTCCGAGCTTGCACGTACCTCCATTCCAATCTTGTTAACATTGGCTATCATGTTTTCTTTCTAGTATTAGCCATCTTAACACGTTGACTCCGAAGTGGTACGTATATGTACCACTGAGGTTAGGTTCTGTAATTTTTTCAGATCTTTCTCGTGACTATGCGAACAAAGTGAAGATTTACACCAATCAGGCAATCGGAGGCAACGTGTTAATCTGAACATTAACACGTTAAGTGCGATACGACCCACCGGTGGGTCGCTCAGGTTAGGTTCTGTAATTTTTTCAAAGCTTTCTAGTGACTGTGTGTACAAAGTAAAGATTTGCACCGGCTAGACAATCGCACTCAACGTGTTAAGTGTATAGTCTAGAATGTATGGGTATGCCAGGTTGATCTTAGTATTTTGCTATACATGAAGCCTAAAATAAAATGGACAAAGCGAAGGCTTTCATTTATATAATTTTTAATATTTTAGCGAGTTACAACTCGCTAAAATATTAAAAATTATATAAATGAAAAAACATTCATCACACAAAATACTTATACACCATGCACTTAAGTAGACGTATTTAAAAAGTCTGTTACAGTGTACATTTGTAAACGCAGTTTCTCTACACTATTACTTCGATAAATTCATATACAGCTTTAATTTCCTACTTTGTACACACTGCCGTTTCTGCTCCAACGCTCAAAATTTTCAATTTTGCTTGCAGGAAAATATGTTTCATTTACATCGTCTTCCATGGGTTATTGTTATCTTCCCTCCTATGTTAATCATCCTCTTTCAAACAAAGAACAATTGAATGTAATTCGACCAGAAAGTTCATCCCACGGAAAAACAAAGTTTTGTTTGAAAGAGGATGATTAACACGTTTGTTGTGATTGTCTGATTGGTGTAAAACTTCACTTTGTACGCATAGTCACTAGAAGGATCAGAAAAAATTACAGAACCTAACCTAAGTGACCCACCGGTGGGTCGCATCGCAACAAACGTGTTAAGATAATTTTTTGTTAGTTAACTTCTCCCTAAGCGTGCTCATGCCAAGTGTATACTTTTAACACACCTTGATCATTAGCACTGATTCAACCAACGCGATATTTGCAGCAGCTTCAAGTATCTTCAAAATCTTTGCTTGAGCTAACTGTACAATTGGGATAACCAGTAGTTGCTTCGTTAACACAGCACGGTGTGAAATGCGAAAAGAAGCCACAGAATACAGAACAAATGGGCAACTTAGGCAGTCTCCTGAGTATTAAAAAAAGCAGCTTAGACAGTCTGCAGAGTATTGAACAGGAAAGCAGCTTAGACAGTCTGCAGAGTATTGGACAGGAAAGCAGCTTAGACAGTCTGCAGAGTATTGAACAGGAAAGCAGCTTAGACAGTCTGTAGAGTATTGAACAGACAAGCAGCTTAGACAGTCTGCAGAGTATTGAACAGGAAAGCAGCTCAGACAGTCTGTAGAGTATTGAACAGGAAAGCAGCTTAGACAGTCTGCAGAGTATTGAACAGACAAGCAGCTTAGACAGTCTAGAGTATTGAACAGGAAAGCAGCTTAGACAGTCTGCAGAGTATTGAACAGGAAAGCAGCTTAGACAGTCTGCAGAGTATTGAACAGGAAAGCAGCTTAGACAGTCTGCAGAGCATGGAGAAGTTCAGCATGTGCAACGTTCATTGTTCCATACACCATGACGAATATATTCTTGAATTAATATGCCTATCATATCACTAATACGCATAACTAATATGCCTATCATAGTTCATGTTATGAAAATAGGAACAAATATATATAAACATGTCTATTAATAAAATAAATTATGCCGTTTGGACGCAAACAATTGCGAAGAAAATTAGATTATAGGACATCATAAAGTTTTGAATGAAAATCATGGTTGCATTGTGAAGCAATGTTCTTCCTATGGGTATTATTTTTTTTATAGACCTGGATAACATCCTCTGCTGAAGCCTTACCTAACTTTAAATAACACCAACACTACACACCGTAAGGTGGCCTCAACACAATATATATGTCTGTTATAAGCCACAATAACACCTACCAGGTGCATTTTCATAGCTTCTATTGAATAGTTTCGTGCCCATCCCTAGCTTTCCTGCGTTGTTTTCTCGGAAGGCAGTTTAGTTTCGCACTGCCTTTAACTTTCTCTTTTATTTCACGTCCTCGCTTTTTCTTGCAAGATGACTAGGCTGGTTAGAGCAGCTCTGCAACTCCTCAGTCCAGCTGTCTGGATTATGTTTGTCTGTCGTGATGCTGTGTACAAATAAAGAATTACTTACACAGCTACTAAATCAACTCTTGAATATTCGTTACAACCAGAAAAGTTTTAATTTGCCCTTTGTAGAAACTTGAGAACACTTGCTGCAATAGAGAGTGCTTCTTTTAGCCGCTTGTTGTCCTGTCATGGCCATTTAGGTTCACGTAGAGGTAATTTATTGGAATTTGACAAAATTTGAAAACTTTGCAAAATAGACCCATAAAAGTTTTACGAGTCAATATAATTTGAAAACAACTACAACGTTAATGTAGTAAAGGAATTCAAGACCTCTGTGAAACCAAAACATAGATTTCTGCAGTTGATTTTCTCCTGCGAGACCGATTTGAAAGTGAATTACTTTCATTCACGGCTTTTCTAAAGCTTTTGACCTAATATGATTTTTTGAGTGTGTTTTACCGAGCACAACAATTTATGATTTCATCATTGAACTGGCTTTAACACGTTAGCTCCGAAGTGGTACGTATGTGGGCCACTTAGGTTAGGTTCTGTAAATTTTACAGTGCCTTCTAGTAATAATATGTACAAAGTGAAGATTTACACCGGCCAAGCAATCGGCAATCAATGTTAAATTTGCTTCAGTGATTTCAACGAGTTTTCTTGGTTACGAGAGAAATAATTTAACACGTGGAATGTAAATTTTTGAGAAAATTTATTGTAATATAAGGGTATCTCCATCGCCCTTAATTAATTTTAACCCAATCATAGAATAACCTGTTTTTTGTTACATTTCAAGTGCTTTCATTTACTCAAATATAAGCCGAATATTTGAGTAAATAGGGGCGTTTATTTACATAAGAACGACACATAAGAAGAAGAAAAAAGAAACTCCAGAAAATGACCTCATGGCACGTCACAACTTCCTTCAGAGCTAAGCTCGTTCACGATGGACGACCTTCCTCACGAATGTGACCATCTCAGAGTCTGCCCGTAGAAGGCATTGCCTCCGATGTCTCGAAATCGTGAAGTCATTTCTCTGTTTGGGAGGCATAGCGGCGACCATGACTGACGACTTACGAGGCCGAACTACTCGCAGAAAACAACGTCTGTTTGCTTCCGAACACAAAGCTTGAGACAGCTCATTATGTCGCTGCTTTGTCGGTTATTTGCTCAGCTTCACTTTTCTTTCTCTATTTTTAGTCGTCATGATCAAGGAACTTAATGAGTCCTTTTAGCGAAAGGGTATTATTGGTACTGAACGAGGAAGAAAAACGTATGAATGTCTAGAATGGAAGAGCACCCAAGAGATTTAACTTGACTGATCATTGAAAGCAGTGATACCTCACATCACAACGTCCGAAAGAAGCGTCTTTGAAAAATAGTTTTTGGCCATCGATTAAGGCTAATGAGTTTCAACAATGAGCTCTTCACTTTAACTCTGCCTATCATTGAATCCTAACGACTCTACTACTATGCGTTGACTCTGACCCTACTAATAGTCTGGCATCCTTTTACCATTGGACACATTTCCAATATGAGAGGAGGAATGTTATGGGCTGCAGTATCCTGGCTTAATAATTGTTAAATTTATAAGAACTTAGATTATTTGAACATTTTTATAATGAGATAAACTCGAACACTTTCGATCATCCGGTAGGTTATCTAATGAACAAATTTAAGTCAAAATGGCTCATCTATGCTTTATGAATGCGATTATTGTTATTTATTTAGATCTATCAATAATGATTAATACCATTTAGTCTAAATTAATACACATCGTATTTCTACAAGCAAGAATGGGACACGAAAAAGATACGAGATACGAACCCATCAATTCGTCAGTGGTTGACGATCTAACTAAGAACTCATTATTTTCAACTGATCGATGCTACGACACTGGAATGCTTTTAACACGTTGCCTCCGATTGCCCGATTGGTGTAAAACTTCACTTTGTACGTATAGTCACTAGAAGGATCTGAAAAAATTACAGAACCTAACCTCAGTGGTACACATACGTACCACTTCGGAGTCAATGTGTTAATGACAAATGCGTGAGCTATACTACACCAAACTGCCATTTTTCTTACGTTTGAGAAGTCCAAGTCAGGCTTAGAGACTCAAAGTCTTCAACACTGGCCATGAGGAACCCGAACTCTGATTTGTTTAGCAGCTAACGAAACACCAGAAAACGAAGAACAGCTGAGTTAGCTCTAGGCTTCTGACGAGTCTTTTATTGGGTGAAGGCGATAAACACTTTGACATGGGACGATCTCAAGGAGGCATTTTTGAGCCTCTGGAAACATGGAAGCTGAAAAATATGTTGAGATTCATGATCCATGAGAAGCAGTATAAGAATGCAGAGCCAGGTGTAAAAATCTTGTTAGATGCCCTTTGATTATTTTTGGTACCTGTTACTGAATAATACAGATGAGAGTCGCTTGCCAATGATTAAATAGTGGTTCAAAGTTCCATTCTCGATGAAAACATAAATTTATTAAATTTCGTGCTGTGCGATAAGCTATTTGAAATTATATTTTGGTTAACCCTTTAGCGACCAATTTGTTTTTCTAGTTTCTACATCTAAGCTCACAAAGACCGTCTGTACACTGATGCAATGGAGCACGCTGAGAGCCAGGCAGCCAAAAGAACGACGCTGTAACATGCCGCCGCGTTCAAACCTAGTAGCAACCTCATATTGCTCACTGTTTAATTATTAGAACAATTCTCCCAAAGACCGTGAAAGACGACCAAATTATCCTTTTAGTCGCTAAAGGGTTAATGGAAGTCACTTAGTATGATTAGGTCTAACAAACAGTTTCTTCTTTTTCTTCAAATATCATCAAGTTAAACTAAGGTAAACAGGCACGTGATAGAAAACTAAATTCATAGGATGCGATGAGGCAGCTACGTACTCCAGTTCAAAATTTATCGAAATTTTAACCTGCAGAAGCAAAATAAACTTTTCAACCTAATTATAATAAACGTAGTGTTAAAGTTTTATAGCTGAATCTTCTATGAGTAAAGTTATGAAGTTGTGCTTCAATCTTGACTTAGTATTACATAATGAATAATTTTCTAGATTCTACACACTGGCAGTTCACTGAAAAACATGATCAGTTGTGGAAAACTAGAAACTGACTACAACAAATGGGTTTTGCCAAGCCATGTCGCAGATGCCGTTTGATTCTTGAGCAATGCAACAAGCGTAAGACTATTCAACTTAGGTAATCAATTTGAACTAAAGTAGTAAATTCTCTTAAATAAATAATTTTTTTCCGTTTGCCATAGAATCAGCCGATTTACTCCTGAAAAAAATGAGTAAAGCTAATTTTTTAACGTAAACAGTGCGTAGTATCATCTAGGTTAGTTAAACAAGGCACGTGAAGTTTAAACGCTGTGAATACTTAACACGTTTGTTGCGATGCGACCCACCGGTGGGTCACTTGGGTTAGGTTCTGTAATTTTTTCAGATCCTTCTAGTGAGTATGCGTACAAAGTGAAGTCTTACACCAATCAGGCAATCAGGCAATCGCAACGTGTTTCGGTGAGTAATGATTTACCTACGCTATAATCTTACAGGTTTCAAATAGAAATTGAATAAAATTCAAATTTAATTTGCTCAATTAGTTACCTCAGATTTGAAGGAATCATGAATACTACGTGAGCTTAATATTGTTAGTTTTTGACATCCATGCCGTACAGTAGTTAAATAAGAGCTGCTTGCACAGCATTGGATCAAGTCACCACCTGTCCACGCACAGCATTGGATCAAGTCACCACCTGTCCACGCACAGCATTGGATCAAGTCACCACCTGTCCACGCACAGCATTGGACCAAGTCACCACCTGTCCACGCACAGCATTGGATCAAGTCACCACCTGTCTACGCATTTTAGGTTAAGTGACTAGCATGAAAATTTTACTGAAAACCCTCGAAAATAAGAACATATGCTTGTAAAAGTGAACAGATAATTTAACTAGAGCGTCCTTTTTTCAATAGCCACATTATTGACTATTATTCTTTATAATTCGTAATAAAATTACAGGAAATCCGTGTAAGGGGACTTTCAGTATCAACGTTCCATGTATTCGGTAGTGAACTGAAAATCAGGGTGTCATTTCAGACTGTTTGAACCTCGTTATAAAAAGAATTTCACTACCTTTAGTTCTATAAACTGCAGCAGAAGGTAAAACCTCAGCATCATATTGGAGAATAGAAAACTTGCACTCCCTGACATGCAACGGAATTGTTTGACGAGAGAGAGTTATGACTGGCAGACTAGTCATGACTAGCAGACTACTCATGACTGGCAGACTAGTCATGACTAGCAGACTACTCATGACTGACAGACTAGTCATGACTGGCAGACTAGTCATAATACAGACACACAGCACACAAATGACAGGAATGTTTAAGTTGAGAAAAAAATGATCAGTTAACAACAAGTTAAGAGTTTCAAGAAATTGGGAATTTATTAGTAAAAGTTTTAAAATGCTGTAAGTTTCTCAATGGCGAAATATTTATCGAGTGCGATCAAATTAGTATTCTCGAGACATTTAGAAATTGTAAGACATTTTCCCTGTACAAAATTTCCACTATTTATAACAATTTTGGCTCGAAAAACTTAATGTTATAGATATACTTATTTCACGATTATTATTTAAAAATATACCGGTAATAAGTTGTTACCAAACAATAATAACGAGATTTGATTCGATAATTTTCGTAAGTACACATCACCCACATAGAAAATGAGCCAAAACATTGATGATTAACATTGGCATTAAACTTGAGTGAAACCTAGTACAAAATGCCGGCTAGTTTACTTCAAGCAGGGAGTGAAACAGCTGCAACATTGGAGGGAAAGCAATGAATAAACTCCAATACTTCACATAAATCAACAATTTCAGCTTACCTTGTTGAGGACGAAGACCAGCTCAAGCGGAGTCCAAATACCAGTAAATTGAGTTGACTGATCGAAAGAACTTTGTCTCTCATGTAGCAGGCAGGGAGAATTATGTACACAATGCACTGGTAACAGCGGATACACTGAATAATTACGGGTTCAGCAGTGGATACACTGGGTAATAACGGATTTAACAGTCGATATGCTCAGTAATAACGGATGCACTGGAATAGAAAATACACTGAGTAATTACGAGTGCACTGGCAACAGTGTATACACTGGCAACAACGGATACCCTGGCAACAACGGATACCCTGGCAACAACGGATACCCTGGCAACAACGGATACCCTGGCAACAACGGATACCCTGGCAACAACGGATACCCTGGCAACAACGGATACCCTGGCAACAACGGATACACTGGCAACAGCAGATGTACACAGCTGACACAACCAGAGAAATGAACATACATGAATCTAGTGATGGCAGGGGGTACAAGTCTTACAGCCCACCACAAAGCTCCTCAAAACGCTGCCTGTAGAACCTTAAACTTAAACTGGAACTTGAGAGCCAACTTTAATTTGGATCTTTATTACGGCCTTTAATTCCCTTTAAAACACACACATACTACAGGGTGACAGACTCCAAGAATATTCAAAGCAATCAACACAATCCAGTCTTCCTTTCTCAAATTCTTCAGCAACGTCATCTAGCTTTCCTTCATTCTATCCACGTAAGTTTATGCATCCAAACTCAACCACACTGTCACTACGATTCATCACACTGATCTCATCCGTTCTCCTTCCATCCACTTTTACCCAAGATCCATTCATCTTCACTGAATTGCGTTCGGTGTTCTAGAAAGCCTGACGGACTCATATCAATAATCCGTCCTTCTGAAGGGCCCTAGAACTTTGATATTCACGGAACGGTGCGGACAATGCTTTTTAAAGGAAGAAAACACTTTAACATTTATGCATTTTTGTGAGTTATTTTTGGATTCTCCTCATCAGTGTTTTACTTTAGTTTTGTGAATACTTTCTGGACAAAACAAGCGTTGGAAGAATAATTATTGCAATTTATTAAACGAGCAGCTCGATATGTCTCTAGTATTGTAATTAACTCCATGTTCATATTCTTAATTACAAACCTTATGGGATTTCATATGAACCGTTCACACCATTATTTTTATGGGAATTAAATACCCAGAAGAGGAGTACAACATAATTTGTGCATAATATTTCTAGCTGGACCACTTGACTGAAATTTACAGCGATTTTGTCCTTCTACTGAACAATAAGCAAGCCAGTAAGAACTTTTGGACTTTTACTTTGAACTGTGAAGCTTGGAAAAATTCTACTCTGGAAATATACGAACATCGACATGAGGATCTACATCATAAGTTTACGTCAAGATTTTGGCAGAGAAGCCATCAGCAAGTGACTAACAATTTTAGTCGTTTAGGACCATAAAATACATTGAAGTATTTCATTATTCAAACAAATATATAGAGACATCTGATTGCTTTTTAATATGAATCTGGATGCGTGATTGACAACTTCATACTCTCAAGCCGTATATATGTGAGTGAGCCAAGTCCTGCAAGCAGAACGTCGTTCTTTCTGTTAGTAACGGTACTCTACATTGTCAAAGGGAAGTATTATGCTTGATCTCTGGCTGTGACTTGCAGTAAAAGCTACACATAAAAAACTCTCAATCCTCTCCAGGTCACTCGCTGCGATGGTGTGACCAGGCAGAGTTCGATCGCTCACCACGAAAATTTTTGAATGTTGAAGTTCTTGAAGAAATTATAAAATTCCACGTTTGTTATGTTACTGACGATGCAAAAAACAGATATTTTACTTCTATTTTTTGTATATTTTGACAGCCTAGAAGCAAGAGGTTAATCATTGTAAAATAGAGTCAATAACAGGCACAAAGAGTCATAACATTACAATTAATTTCTATTGTAAGATATATATTTATACGGGACGATGTAAAACCACCTGCAAAATACAAAAGTATTATTCATAAAATTTTGAGCGCAACTCTCGCTGGCTAAGTGCAAGTATTTCACTGAATGTATTTACTGTGGTAGGTTTGATCTTGCAGTATCTATAATGTGGAAACTGGACTCAAGATAGCGGTAGCTGATTATGATTTTATATCAACAGTTCACCAAAGACTACACAGAGAAATATGTCGGAAGTAAATATACAATAACCGGATTTGTCTCCTTAGGACCATCATCAAATAAACATAAATAGTCACATTATTCATTTAAAACTATCCATTCAAAAATTCTGAGTCGATATTCTTTTTGAGATTCTTCAGAGCATCGTACTTTCACTCATGAAACTGGCCACTCGTACGGACAAATGTACTCTGTTTGCCTGGATGTCTGTATTTATTTTTGCAGTGTCTCTACAGCATGAGTCAGAGCTGACACATTTACAAGTGCGTGGGTGCTACAAGCATAGTCGTTTTTTTATCAGGACTTTTGAAAATATGTGTCAATTTTTTTTTAAATCAGACTCTATGAGCTCGTGTAACCACATTTGATTTTGTGAATAATATGTTCTTAATATCTTTTAACACTTTTTATATAAGTGAATGAAGAGCACACGCATAACTAATACATTAAATGTTAGGTCTACCTCTAGTATCAGCGTTCATATGTAGATTAAAAAACAAAATTAAAATCTTTTGATGATTCTACAAACGTAGCCTACACATTTAGAAATAATATTCTACTAAAGCAAATCTTCGAAATTTTATCATCCCCTTCCTTGTTTGTTCTTTAGTGTAAACATGCAGCTAGTGAAAACATGAAGACTACAAAAAGAAGGAAATTCATTTTGAATGTCTTTCACGACAACATCCTCTCAGTCTGCATATCATTTCGTGGACGTTTCTTAATCCAGCCATCAATGACTTTTGACGCCTGAGTTTCCAGCTTGAACCAAGAATTTTCAGTAAGATGTTACTTCAGTGCTCTTTTCTTCCACGTATCCAACATTCAACGCGACGGTTCTCTCAAAAAGGAAAGTATTCAAATCCTTGAATTTGAAGTGACGACCCATCAATACTACCACCTTTCATTGGAGATGTCCTTTAATATCAAACCTTGAAGGCTTGACTCACCACCTGTCTGTCGAAAATTTGACTTTTTATCTTTGGTCGTAAAGGTTCTTGAAAATATCGCAACTCTTCAATTTAATTTTCATGGAATACGAGCACAAATATCTCTTCACGAACAGTTTCACAACTCCATTGAAACATCAAATTAATGGTCACTGTCCCAACACTCTGTTTGAATTTTCAGCATAAGAAATTCACTGCAAGCATGAGGATTGCGCGGCCCCTCTCCTGTGACTAACCCGTGCACAGCTACTGCCTCTGCAATGTTATTGTCTTGTACTCTTTTTCTAACTATTGTGCTACCACAATTAAGAGATAAGCACATTGGAGATTTTAGGACAACCCTAAGTAAAACTTTAAGATAATTAACTACATTTGAGATAATAGGACAACTTATTTAAACCCTAGAAAATTTACAAAGAAATCATGCTATTACGGAAAGAACAACAAACATGTCTAGTAACGAAGAGAGGAGAAGGAGCTAGTTGAGTAAATTACTCGATAGCGAATAGAGCAACTGAATATTTATTTCAATAATACTGAAACTGGCAAAACTTCAGGAATAAAAGAAAATAATTATGATTTCGAGTGGGTTCCATACTTGAAGAACAGAGGATGAACACTGTCTCAACCCTCGATGTTGAGGCCAATTAGAAGAAGGCGTTCAAAATGTTCCTTGTTCCAGCTCGGAGATTCTCCCGACACGGTATTTTTCTGTCGCTTCTGTGTCTGTGTCGCTTTTCACTGCCATTTATTGTACTTTTAACAAGTAAAATCACTTTTCATTCACTTGCATAATTTACGAATAATTAATAAAAAAGTGAAGATGATTTTTTCGCCATTGCGCGAGGGTTATTCTAAAATCGCTGAAAAATACCACATTAACAATACGTTCATATCGTTTTTGTCTAGCTATTGACTCCATTTTTAGGAGAGCTAGATCAAATATTCTGCAATCACTCACTGCAAATATTTTCCGTGAAAATGTCTAATTATGGCCAATGAATGAAAAGAATGATGGATATCGAGTGAAAACTTTTAACCTTTACAATAAAATAAACATTCGTGATGCAAAGATGAATGCTCAGACGATTGCTTATCATCGCTAAGAAAAAATAACAAAACTCATCTGAAATAAATATCTCAACCTCGCACGATCAGCATTTGCAAATAGAAAAACAAAATAATAATGACGAGAAACTCAAGTTAACTTGCATTTTGTGCTAAATAATAACGGGTTTGAATTAAGATGATCGATTATTGTAGCTCTAATTCCATAAAAACTATAACCTAAAATTCATATGCATGAAGAAAATGTTGATTATCCTGATATATGAAAGATGCTCACTCTTGCAGGTATGAGTGTGGTCTCTGAATGCTGAATGAGAAAGAGTGCACAAATGATTGTTTACTGCCATGACTTCCATTGCCATGGCGCTACAATAATTTAGAGTACGAAGTTCTAAATTAACTTCGTGCTCACACGTTCACGTGCATGTTGTGTGCAATTAACTTTCACTCCTTACATTAGCTTAAATCGCATCCCTATAGCAAAGTTAAAAACCAATACTAAAGCTTTATACTAATGTAGCTAGTGAATTTCTTCCAGAAAGTTATAATTCAGAACTGATGAAACATTTTTCCTAATTTGTATCTCTCTGAGATCTAATCTTAAATTGGAAGAGGACACCAAGGTTTAATGTTGAATTATTTATTTTTTTGCAGAGAGGTTAAATTATCTGTAAAAAATGAATATGATCATTTAAAATAGTAGTAAACACATTTTCGCGAAATCCCGACTTAAAGAGAATAATAATAACTTTATCTTGCGAACACCGGAATGATCTGAGTAAAAATGATGACGTAAATCAAAATATTTCAAGAAGAAAAGTTTAAAAATAAGCTTCAAAAATATAAAAACAAAAATTCTGTGTTCATCGTTGAGTTATTTTTAAAAAATGATCGTCTATCAGTTAATCGCTGATTTATTCCATCTGCTGTATCAAATAAGCATGTAAACTACAACATAATTTTATATTGATACTACCCCTCCAGTAACAAGCACGATTTCTAGACGTCCGTACATACCAACGAGTCGGTCGTTTCCTCTAGTGCAGGTCAGTGAGGCTTCTACTGTATTTTAACCTGGAGTCTTGCCAAACTCAAGTGCATCAAGTGACACTGCACTACTGATGCTGACAGCTGTTTTGGTGGTCACTGATATCAGAAAATGCTCGAGAGATGCTTTCAATTTCGAAGCCGACATTTGTTCTATTGATTTTGTCATGATGTTCTAAGTACTTCCTTCTCCAGGTTTTGCTCATTTTTACTTTGAATCGAGGACAATCTGAAGAATCTGAAAAGTCCGTGGAAATACACAGCAATTCAGGTGGAGAAAACCCCGTAGAAGGTATACGTTCATTTGATTTGTATTGGGGTTAAGTATGTCCTTCATCACGCTGATTGAAGTTGTGTTTCGAGGAAACCAAGAAAGTCGACGCTCGAGGAAATACGTGGTATTTTGCTGTTGACATTTGCCTTCAGAGAACTTTCGAGTTTGGTTCACGACGGACAATGTTTTAAACGCAAAATTATTTTCCTCTTCATTTATTTCGCTAATGTTGATTGAATAAAGCATTCTTCTTTCATGTCTATACTACCACGGGGCTTCCTTTACCAAATTGTACTCAATGCATGTGTGATTGCATAATAAATTGATGCATTGTTGAGAACAAGCGTGACCTCATTAACATACAGATGGACATTACAGAAAATTTAGTCTTTATCTATAAGAATTATTTCGAGGAATTAACGAGCATAACTATAAACAAGCACTTTCAGTATGTTGCTGCTATGAACTGTAAATGAGTCAAAACATATATGCTAACACATTTAAAATCATAAACTAATCTCAAATCTAAAATGTAACAGCTAGAAGAATAAACTTTATGTATCTGTACTAAATTACTTTCCCAAAGAATACTAAAAGAAGCTGACTTGAGATATTTGCTTCACAATGCAGGTGGCAATACTGCTTCATAAACACCAGGGAAATTCACTCAATATCGAATTAGTGGCTTAGAAATTTAACCTAACGAGGCGAATGTCTAGTGCCGTCACAGTCAAAACTATTCCTCACCATGAGAATAATGGATTACAATGGAATAAGCAGAAGTTTTTTATGTAAACAAAAAACTACTTTGAAGAGAAGAGTCGAAATTAATAAAAAACGATCTCAGAATAAGTATTTACCCAAGTCGTAAAAAAACGAATAAATATCACAACTGTTTGTCAGAATTGTGTCTTCGCTCGCATGTTGATTATTTTACCCTCAATGAATGGATTATCGGAGTGTACGCTCTCCGTCTATAATACATCAGATACAAATCCTGGCTAAGACACTCTCTGACTGATGTTTGTTTTAACAAGTTTCCCATTTTGATGAATTTATATCAATGTTGCAAGCATATTCGTACGTAGCTATAGCACCGCAAGGTACACACTTTGTTCATTGTGTCTGTTCAAGTTGTCCAAGCCTCTTCTTTGTACCACGTCTCATTCTCACAGCAGATCCACGCTGAAAAATGTAACTGTGCTGTACAGTGATAAAAAATCAGTGATTGAGCTTCATTTTCTGACTCAGGACTGCTCATTTTAAAATTGTTGTTCTCGCTGGGGTTCGAGGATGTTTCAGTGAAAGAGGCTGGGTAAAAACATTGGTGTGTCAACTCCAGCATTTGAGGGCATTTTGTTGTGTGTATGCATAGGTTAGTTACTTTTTGCATTATTATTACTCATGCAACAGTTATAAACTTAATCCTATTACCATTTAGGGATTCATTTTGAAAGAATGTTTTGGTAAAAAATTTCTGTGAAATATTTCGAAAATAAATTAATGCAATGAAATTTTTTGTATAATTCGATGAGATAAGTCATACCCTAATGAAATCATGCCGGTGTGCAGAGTTGGGATGAAAATAATTAAAATTGCAATCTCAACGCCATTTAAACGATGTGAGAAAAACGATCTTTACAACTTCTCTTTCCTTTGTTTTGAGACACGGGGCAAATCCGATTTCTAGCTTCTACTTTAATATCTAACTTTCTGATATTTACTCGAGTATAAAATTCTACAAAAATTTGAACTATATCATGGTGAGCGATTTCTAAACCTATATTTACTTTTGATTTAACTTAGAATTCAAAGGAAAATGCTTGACTGAAACTCCATCAAGCAATATTTTAAAATTTCATGAGTTTGAATTTTGAAGTTCGTTTGAGGAAGTCACAAATATAAATAATCAGTTCAATCTCAAAGGACTGTTGCATGAGTGAAAGTAAAAAACGTTCATATATACTCCTATTCAATAGTCAAAAAGTATCATTAATATTGAGTTAACCTCATCACAGATGTTCAGGTTTCATATATTTTATCACTTTTTTGACCGTGTAATTGAGCAAACTTCTAATATTATTACACAAATGACTCACATGAAAAACAAAAAAGAAACTTTTGACTTTTCCAATCAAAATTCATTAAGGGACATTTGTGCTTCATATAGTTTTTCAATGAGTTCGTTCAAAATGGTAATCTAAACGACTCAAGGTCGTTTGAAAAACGCTGCAAGTGTCTTTTACATTTTTCATTGCCTCCGTTCGAGCAATGTAAAAGAAAAGAAATGTCCATGAACATGAAAAAAATTCAAATTTTTAGGCTCAACGGAAATTAATAATTACAATTGAGTTTTGGAGTTCCTTGCTTCTAATAGTGAAGACGAAATACTAAACTTAGTCAGCTATTTGAAAACTTTACAAATGGAGGGAATTTTCATTTATTTAATTCAAAATATTATAAATTGCATCTACACTTGCATTAGCTGTATCGTACTCGCACGGTAATACAATATTTTACATTTTAATGATGAGTTCTGTATAAACTTACAAAATTGAATTACGTAAGAGAATAAGAGTTTTGCAGAATTGACCTCGAAACCGGGTATTTGTCGAAATTTGTTTATCCTTACTCTTTTTTATACAGAATGTTCCTCCAAGGAACATGGTCAAATCTGGTTTTCGAATATCCATCCTCGACATTCCCGTTATGTTGCTTACAACTTGCTCTATCATCCTACTCTCGAAATGATCTGGGCTCGAGCATCATTTCTTTTATGTTTCTAAAGGTAGCTTTTCAGAAAGGAAAGCATGTTTGTGATGCTGGAAATCTCCTAGAAGCCCTTCCATGCCCTACAAGTTGTTTTTGATCACTTATATCAACTCGCCTCGCCTTGAAGAACTCATCGATTGGCTTCAAATTTGTAAATTTTACGTCCGAACGCTTGTTGAAATGCGCGCTCGGGTGTAGAAAGTGTTTGTTTCGAATTATGGAAGTCGATAAACTGCTAAGCGGCATAGTGTACATTTGAGCTTATGGTAATGGTCAGCATCCATATATGGCTGGATAACCAGAGGCAGGATGGTGCGCTGAAGAAGCCCTGATGCTCGTGACGGCGATTATGTGGAGAGCATAGACTTGCTGCGGCGAGATTGTCTTTCCTTCTTTGGTAGACTTAGAAGAAAAGATGCTTAGCGTCTTCAGTTCTTTGAAATTTCTTTCACGTAGTTTGAACGAGGAGACCAAGCAGGTGACTGGCCATATTAGGATCCAGTAACAGCAGAAAGTGTCGTCCAGGATGCAGTTGTGTGAGCTAAAGTTTTAGTTCTTTGTCGGTGTAAAAGATTATGCGGTCAAGGCTGCTTTCCGGTGAAAATTGTAGACTCCAAAGTCAGTCATAAAATTGCTTGTCACTACTTAAACATCTAATTTCCTTGGAGTAAATTTAATTCAAGACGAAGAGAGCCTTCAACACTCATTCCGTTCTGTAATTTCATTTAGTTTACTCGATCTTCCGTTCATCTCCATGTCTATTATCGCCTCTTTATTAATGATACAGCTCCATCTCCATCACTAATGATAACATTAAATGACTGTGAATCGAAATTCTTCATGTAGTGCGTGAAATAAATGAAAGGGTGTCATTCCTGGCAAGTTCATAGAAAAATTGACTTTGAATGACACGGTGAAGACGTTTCTTCAAGGAAGAGTTTTTTTGAAGAGATACGTGGGCCATCTGTTGCATTTGTAAATTGCGCGCAGTTTTGAGTGTGTCAAGTCATGTGATCTGAGCGGTGCCACAATCTGTGCCTAGACTCATGGGCCTGGTCGTCCTCTCTCTCTACTTCAAAGTCTCGTAAAAGATGCAATGTTTACTTCCCGCCAATGCAATGTATCATATTCACTATGCTGTCAATACACTAGTAGAATATAAGCACTTGCAAGGCGTAAGTAAACACAGTCACCTGTCTTCTCTGCTTCGAGGTTCCTCCTATAAATACAATGCTGTGTAGGTATCGTCGTTATACAATACATCGCGATAACACGCTCATGTTAGAACTCATTAAAATAAGCACTTCTGTTTTTTCTTCATCTCGGTGAAGAAAGAAACGTGGATTTTCGTTCACTTAATATAGCTGCGGGATGAAATCATAAAACGCTTCACTTAATGCATGCGCGCCAGAACATGTTGACGTTGGTCTTCCGTAGAAAATATGTATTTACAGCGTCTATACTGAATGTTCCGAGAACACCGATTCTGAGGACTCAGTGTACTTGATAATCTAAAGGGACTGCCGTAAATAGTATGAACACACGACTTGGACACAACATTGGCTTAGTTATAAAGTACAGTTTGGGACACCAATTGCTTTTGAAGCTAACTATGATAAATCCGTAAAGTGTCAGAACTGTTGTCAATAGACCAATGTTTTATTATATTGCTAAAACTAAGGCCAACTGCTTTAGCAGTCATAGTGCTGGAACTATATTTATCATGCTCTACTTTAACGTTTCAAGTAATAGTTCAAAAATGTTGAAATATACGGATTGTGCTTAGCATTCGTATTTCGATATTCCTATGGCTCATATCATGTTGCATTCATCACGTATGGTGCCAGAAATTCCCAGCCAATACATTAACGTGAAAACTGTGTAATGTTGTCAAAAGACTGAAATTGTATTACCAAGCCCCAGAATTTATGTATGTTAGATAATAGTACCTAGCGTACATACTAGTATCTTAGATACTAGTCTGCATTTGTAACATGTGAAATGACTATATTTTCAATACGTGAAATTTTTGCCATTTGTTTTCTTGGCCCATTTTTTGATGTTTTAACTATCGCACTTTAATGTAATCCTCTCATCAGATTAGTGATTCTTATCACCAGTCGCTGCTCACTCGTTCGAATACGACTTACATTTTTGGGCTTCAGACAATTAAAGGCTAAGCTGAAAGCATTATTGCTTACTGTTCTCATACGTTAAAAGTCACACGCAAATACGTTACATCTTTGCCCTGCGATTCTATCTCACAAAACAAAATTCATATTATGTTATATTTTTAAGTAACAAAATGCCACTCCCACTCACGTTGATGCTATAGTCATGTTTTCCACATTCCTTTAAAGTGTCGACCAAACTCAATGTACCAGAATTACACGACCTTGTAACAGTGGCTAACTACATGGAGCTGTGACCTGGAAAGCAACGTAGAATGTATTGTAAGACTAGGATCAGAGTTGCAGTGGTGGAGTAAAGTACAGTCACTCACCGTCATTAGCCCTAACAGCAGGAGGAGGGCAGTTAATTAGATGCTATGTTTTCGCAACTAGATAAGTAATGCGATCATTGTCTTTGGGGTTACATTTGCATAGAAATGTAGGTGGCAAAAAATGCTCACATTAATTTTTATCATCGAATGATGCATTGTGGAGTCAGAGAGCTGACTAGGTCTTCTTAGGATGTACGATATTAGAAAATGTAAAAAAATTCATCCGGAAACTCGTGATTGTTGCACTGTGATACTATTCAAACTCAATTGCATTCAGCGTAACACGATTCAATTGTATTTGATTTTCGTACATAGGTATTAATAACTTGTTTAACGCTTGAACTAATTCTCTTTTAAATGAAATATTTAGCCATTATAGAAATTAAGAACGAATTCTTAGGGTATCGAAGTTAGATAATTAAAATGTTATTCATATCCGAAATTGACTATAAGTTTTTGTTACGCTAACATATACGTTGCCCGACATTTAAAATATGATCTGTCTGTCTGTGGTAAAATATGATAAAATGACATTCGGACTAGGGTGTTAATTCAACTCCTATAATTGGGGCTTAGGTACAAATAAAGTTTTAAGCAGCATAAATTTCAATCGTTACAGCTTAAGATAACTTTTAGGAGTAATAGAAGCTCAATTTGTTCATATTTCTTCTCTAGGTATACAGAAAGCTAAAGAACTCGTCCAACACTAGTTGTTATTAGAAAAGCTTACCAGTTTTCATAGTCCATCCATTGGCTACACAACTGACTGGTTTATAGCGGACGCATATGAAGTAGCTAGGCGTATGTAAGCAAATGATGGCACGCTATGACAGCTTTTGATTTACATTTATGCTATCTAGTTGATGAAATTAAATAGCTGGATAGACTTGTCTGCTGTCGCACAATCGCCTAAGACTGACGTTCAGCTGATTGCAATGCATAAAAAAGAACACAATCAATATTATAGATATACCAATCAATAAGAGTGTCAATACCTGGCAAAGTTTATAATTACGTATAGTAGGCTAACATTTTTGATGAACTTCTACTTTTCTTTGTCGACTGATTTAACAAATTCTGGTTTCCTTGCTACTCACTGGGTAAATGTCCATATTTCTAAGAAGTATTACTTTCATGATGAAATACAATAATATTAATAATATAATATTCCGGAGACTGGTTATGCAGGTAATGCTCTCTCAGGTACCAGCCCAGTTGCACCTACAACGAATCCTCCTAAAAAATAAAGAAAATTTAATAATTTTGTTGTGAATTTTGACCTGAATTCACGACCTACTCGTGATAAACGTCTGTGTGTATCACTTGTCGTCATCACTTGTCATCACCAGCTTGGTCGACTGGTGAGCGAATCTGCTTGCGAGCGGGAAGACCCGGGTTCGAATCCCGCTGCCGACATGGTTGACGCGGCTAGAAATACGGCATGGGACTTGGTAAACAACCGAATAATTATCGAAGTAATTATCCGATCCAAGAATGTGCCAGAAGGTTCGTTCCTATTGCCTCATTCTATTCTATTCTATTCTTGTTAGATGCCCGTCATACATCATAATTAACAAGTCTGCTTGTGGGGTCCACTTTCCCAATTTAAAGACCTATCTGAACTGAATCATGACACAGAAGCGATTGAAAAATACTCAGTCAGTAGAATCACCGAGCAGGAATGAGGATCATTTCGAAAGACTTATTGCCTTCTTCTAATTTGCCCCAACATTGAGGGTTGAGACAGTGCATGCATGAGTTGAGTTAGCTACATGATGATGTAGGGCAAGGACCGCTAATGTAGACCACTACTTGATTCCGACAACCCATCAATAACTGAGTAGACATAAAATTTATCCTCGTACCCCCTGTAATTTGCTCATATTAATGGAGACAGCATGAAGATGCACTTTTTTCAGTAACTACTTCACGAATGTTAGTTCAGTTGTAGATCAATCCATTCTTTTATGAATGTTAATTGTGCTCAATTAAAAACATTATTAGTTTTATATTCAAATAAAAAATTTTTAGCTGATGATTGTGCTAGGGAAATTTTCAATTAGTTTTAGGCTTTGCATGGGAATGCAGCATAATATGACCATTTAAAAGCGTTATTAATTTGAAATTTGTATTCAGTGCTTTCTCGTTTGTTTTACTCAGTAAGGTTATACTGCATCTGATCTTTTCTTTCAACCATATAAACGAATTTTTCACTGACACGGAAGTATGACCAACATCAAAGTTAAGTTGTCTGAAAATATTTCTCATTTAAGCTATTTTGTTCGAAGAAATAAACCAACATAAAATTTGTTCACAAATACATAGTTCACTAAACAATACTTTCAATGCAATATGACTTCGAACTCTTTCTAACGCAGCAGACAATTTTCAGGTTGTTTTGGTCGTAATATATTCCACTATAAGATGTTGACTAATATCGCATATCTGTACACGGTACGTAATCATGTACTCGTACGTGTAGTGTGTGATATTCTGCATTTGGCACGTGACTCAGTACGTTCAAGCCTTCTGTAATTATCATTCCAAGTTTTTGCATACTCTTCTGTAGAAATTGCTCATGTCATCGTAAAATTACGATCAGAAGAAACAGATTTTAACGAGAAGTTTTCCTTTCCTCCGCAGAACCCTGACATCAACCAATGACCCTAAATTTAATCCGTTTCAAAGCACATTACGCAACACTTCAATTATTTCTTGTAGCACTATCAGAAAATGCTCAACTCAGCCGAGCATAACAAGACTGAGTTAACGTATGGTTTTCAGAAACAGATTTACCATTTAAGCTCGCAGAATGTGTTTAGTTGCTGACGGTCGGTGTTGTCACAGTAAGATGGTGGCTCGCTGTATGCGACGCTGGCTCTCTCTGCTTGCCATTCAGTGATCGGCCGAGAGTTTGCTTACTTGTTTCGCGCGTCAAAAAGCTTAAAAGTCCTTAGCGTAAAAGGATTACGGAAGCTTCATCTGCGCATTCATGTGCGAATCTGTCACTCGTTAGCGTGTGTAGGTCGCAAATTTCTGCGCTCATCTTACAATGATCTTTGAAAGATTATTTACGTCTGTCATTTGACGAATAGGGGATAAAAGTTTGTACAGAATAGACACGTAAGGTCTCACAATATGAGGTCAAAGTTTTCAGGATAGAAAGATGAAATGTGTTTTGAAGATTGATTAAAGTTAATAAATAATAAGAGTTAGATATGACATTATTCTTTATAGTGAAAGTAATTTTTACTTCATTATGTTTTTCGATTTTTTAAGATACACGTTCAATAAAAAAATTGCCATCCGTTCTCTGTTCATGAAATCAGCACTCAAACAATTCGATCCTTCATGAATTCGATTTATATTTACATACAATATTCTAACCCAAGAAACTCAACAAAAATTTTCATATGTGGTAGGAATACTCCCAGCTGACGGCACACCCAAGCATTCACTTTTGCAAGGGAAAAAATGCGTCAAAAAGGCTACAAGAACTTCTAAACTCGAGTGCCATAGATAATTTACTTGTCAGTAGTCTTACACTGATGATATGAGATCAAACCGGAATTTATCTTTCATTTGTTTGAAAATCATGATGGTTTCTAGGTACCCAAGTTTCTGGAGGCAAATATTATGCTTGTCTTTTTAAAAATGTGGAGTGTGCACGTCGCTCCGTGTATCCATCAGTCACTCGTTCTGCATCTGCTGGCTGGTGGCATCTCACACCACCATATGGCGTCATCATCGTGTGGATTTTTGAGTCTATGAGACGATTTCACAGACGCGTGTCAAATGTGAATGGATAGTGTCCTGAGGAACGGCGCATCTTCAAACCCTGTTCCAATATTTTATCAGTGGGTGATCATACTCTTACTTTTCATTCCGTACTCAATCACATTTTTTTTCAGGAGATGGTGGGATTTTTCACCAGAGACAGTTTTTGTACCTTCCTCAGTAAGAGTAGCTCATGAGAGAGTCGCTCTTTAATTCCAGTATAATTGAAGTACATAATCCGAACGATGCACCCTGCAGATATACTCTAGTATCTGGTGCGTAACATTTTTTGAGCACTTTCATTTCCTTTCGATTACTTTTTCGGTTTTTTACTTAAGGCCTACCTTAATGGCTTGATTTTTAAGTATTTCATTACTCAAACAATGTTCATACTAAGTTTAAGCATTATTGAATAATGAGATTTTTTATGGAATTAGTAAGCTTTCCGTCATGCTTCTTGGATATTGTTGTAACTCAATTGCCTGGTACTCTTTCATTGTGTTATGAGCTATGCAGAAATAAACATTTAACATTATTCAACGCAATCATGCTCTTCTTAGGTTTGAACTGCTAACTATGGATATCATTTTTCAATACTGCAGTCATTCATCGGCTGGAGCATAGATGGGCTGCATATTGTTCATTTGCTTTCATTTTTATTTTGAAACTTGTTTTGTGCTGCTGGGAAATTCATTAATTTTACCTGATACCTCCATGCCATCAACCCTGTTCATTAATGTCTTGCCGTACATCCCCCGATGTAAATGAAAATCATGGTCTGTTGTAATTGATCTTACTTATGCTCACAACACGCGCCATTTTTCGTCAAATCTGTCCAAGTTATTTCTTATTTTGAAAAAATTTCTCCTCTTTAGATGCTGTGTAGTGTCAGAATTGAACATATCGTCCGCTTCACTTTGGAACTTGGGTCGATCAGAAAATTACTTGACGACCAGTGGCAGATACAGCAATGGTTGTTGGATTGTGCTATTTTAGAGCTCTCACACTTTCTAAATGAGCCAAGTTTTCTATTAATCTTCTTTTCTTTCTCATTTGTGGTTGCTTTCAATGTATTACAAATGAGAACTATCTCATGGATATTAGTACCCTTCGCTTTTTTCTTCATAAAATCTTTTATTTTTGATGATCATACCACCAGAAAATGGAATGGACCGTTTGTAATGAAATTATTCCTTTCTCAGATTGTGTTCTAATAATGATACTATAGTAGAAATTTCAAGGGTTCAAAAGTAGATTCACATTGAATTTTGCTCGAATTAGAGAAATGGAAGCCATTTGGAGGAATTGGTGTATAATCTAATACAACACAGGTCAATCTTATTCAATTTGTCATTAGTTCATACGCACATTATCGAACGATTGACTTAAATATTGGCTTTTTAACTGTTCATTGGGATGTCAAGAAGAACTCTCAAACTTTCGATATCTACTTCATCTTTCTGCCGCCTACACCGCTCAATAAAGGGCTAACGTAGAGTTCGGGTTTAGCAGCTTTTAGTTGTGAAAGAGTCGATGTCAGAAGATCAATGCACATCGTAGGCTCTAGTAACTAAGAAAAGACGCAACAGAAACTTCTGTAGAATCTAGACTTGGAGGCCAGCGTTCGAAGAAAGGGAGGCTTCGCTTTGTCTGCTATTTTACTTCTTTTTGTCTGCTTACAGAGGTGGTAGTACGACACAATGGAAACACAGTTCCTGGACACATGTTCTTTAACGTATTGCTTTCTCATTCGGTGTGTATTCAGTCACTTAACACATCATTTCCTTTTACTCTTTATTCCACCCAAGGTGGTCGAAATCTAAATGATTTACCTAAACCTTGAATCTAAAATGTTCCATTTCACAAGAATATTTTAAAATATAGATTGCATTTTTTATATACCTGAAAATCAGAGATAACCATAGATAAATTTTCTTCTATAAAATTTATCTCAATTCGTTATTTATCATTTTAATAATTTGACAGTACATAATGTATTGAATCGACAGCAGGCTTTGTCTCTATAATTATGGCACGCATGCATATCTTCTGCAACTTTCTTCTGAAAATTGAAAGAAACGGCTGGCTGAAGATTCCTCATACTGTTTATGTTCAGAAATTTCATACTCTAATACTGCTCCAGGGATACTTGAAATTTCTTGGTCCAAACTTCTACTCATAGTTGCTCTTAATGCTTTGTCTCTGCAAGACTCTAATGTGACAGCTGAGATTAGGCTATAGTTCAGTTTGGAAATGCTCACGCTGACAATTCCTATAGATGGCTCCTTCTAGAATTCTGTACGATGAGATTTTCGGTGCGCTGCGCTTTTTCATTGAGTTTAATCTTATCACCAATTGCTTAGAACAACATCAAACTGAGTAAAGTTAAACAATAAGCAAGTCGTCTTGCGTTTCACAAACTATACAGAAAGAAGGAGGCCACTCAGAATCATAGTTACTCTTGCATTCCTACCATAGACGATTTTTATTATTTTCACTCATTTTTGCAAGTATTTGAAGAAGAAAACTTTGCTTAAGTTGAAATCATTTCGAACGCTTTCGAAAATAAGAAGAAAATAAGTAATCCAGTCAAAAGATATGATGAAGACTGTATGAACCATCCAGATTTCATGAACTTCATTCGTAGCGAGAGAAACACACGAAGGACAAAATATCAATAACAAAAGACACGTTTACTACTGTTACTGTTATGTATCGAAAATTCTTCAGAGTGACCAATAAAAATGATTAATATGAATGTACAATAAATTTATTTTTATCCTAGACTTTTCAAGCAAACTCAGTCGTATTGCGATATCAATAAAACAAAACAATAAGTTTTTAAATTGTAGGAATTTCAAGACTCGCACATTTTCAGCACACAAATACAGTATATTAAAAGTTCCAAACGCACTTTCATGCACGTTTTTACACTTTTTTGAAGGGCTGGCAGTTCAGTTGGCTGATATTATTTACTTAAATATTATTTATAACAATTCATGCGAGTTTGTCAGTGGATTTCAGCAATTGGCGATGAGTTCATAGCAATTCCTCACCAGTTTAAATTAAAGTTGACTTTACTTCAGGAACCTGTCTAAATGTTTTGTTTTATTTCAAGCAAGATGTAGTACTGATTTCGAAGAAAAATTATTTTGGAAATTTTTCATCATCAACATAATTTACCACGGTGGTATTTATTACGTTTCACATTGTATTGAGTGGGTGAGGTCGGTCGTAGTCGAAATGATGGAGTGGAATACATTACTGGCGTTGTATAAGCGATATCAAAATCAGCTTCCAAAGTGTAAAATTCTTTTGGGTGGCAAATTGAATAAAAGTACAATTTCTCACTTCAGTTTTACTTTTAGTAACTCATTTAAAATTCTTTATTGGAGAGTTGGTTAAACTTCGAACAATATCTTCAGGTTCGATTGGGATTTGCAGGTATGTGGATTACACATCCTTGCCTGTAGCTCAATGTACTTCTTAAAAGTGTTTTAATTTTGCTTAATAATTTGAACTTATAGTATCCAATTTTCTAAGTTCAATTCTTCAGTAAAAGTAGAGTAGTAATTGCTTTATAATGCACTATATCATACGTTTGGGTGTAAAGCAATGATCATACTTTCGCCCAAGCACAAAAATACTCAAAAAATACCTAGGTAATAGTACTGCATGTCGCAAGTACAAGCTATTCCTAAAGAACATGCAGTGAATATTCTTCTCTAATGATAAAAGAAAACTATTTCAGCCAAATTAAGTGAAGGCGTCAGGACGAGTACAACTTCACTTAGGTCAAGGACAGAGACAATAACACAGAGGCCTCATAGAATTGATCAATTTAAAAGTGTGATCAGGAAAACAAGATTGCGTCATTTATTTCGATGCCTTCTTTTACAATGCATTCTGTGAAGTTAATGCAAGTGTTAATATTTCATTGAAGTTTTAATTACGTTGAATGGAGGAGTATTCACGTTGATATCACTGTCTGTAGGCATTGAAATCGTACTCAAAATATAAATTAAAATACAAGCCACGAATGCTAACCATTTTTTATGATTTTTGATATGTGACGAATATGGAAGGGTGTTTTTTGTATCATATCTTAGAACAGATCAGTATCGAGTTCTTATGAATGAAACTACTTCTTTGTCTCTTGCACCTTTTTCTGGAATAAAAGGAAACACTATGAGCAACTAACGAGGACACTCTCTTGGAAACCAGGAGTACTAGAAAAATTACTGGGAAATTTAGGAACTAGTCTGATTTTTTGACCTGCAGCTTCACTTCAGGCCTTTAGAGCACATATAGGTACTTCCACTTCCTTCAGCAATTTTCAATCCTGCAACTCTTCTCAAGTCCGTTTCAAAACATCATGATTGTCTGACACTAAGCAACATTCTTCTTGAGTAAAACTTTCATTGCCAGGGGCAATTTTCCTCTTAATCATCACTACAGAATTACGCAACCTCTCTGTAAAGCTTAGTGCTAGTGTACATTCAACATTTACGTTTATACTGCTTACAGCGTTTATTCACATCATATACCTTTCTTGTCACCAAGCTGTAGCACCCTAATGATTTCGACCCTATTAATTTAGTTCTAAGACATCTAGCACATTCACCTCATTGTTTTCCACGGAACATTTCATGCCTCAATACATCTTCCCAAGTCAACTTTGTCATGCAGAAATTTGTGTCATTGTGCGCCTGCGTGGACACTGTACTGCTGCGATGGCTTTGGCAACGCAAGCTTTGCCTCTCATCATCCCGGGGTTCACAAGCTTAATGTTTCTCGCTTGTCTCTTTTACCTCACACACCGTACTACATTCCTAAAGTTTAGTGTTGGGGGATTGAAGTTTAAAATTATGCATAGCAAATTTCTCACTTGTGCAACCGACGTGCGTATGAACGCAGAGCATCATATATTCTATAACGGGATATCTTAGTGCTGCTTGTGATTGCGTTCATAAATCGGAAAGAGACGTGACTCAGGAAGAGCAAAAAAATTTCTCCCCTCGTGGCTATAACTCGTTAAAAAGAGTAGAGACGAAGTTATTATTTGAGCAAAGTTGAGAGTAAAAGGTAAGAACCAACATGCATGAGACACAGGTTTACCTTCTTAACGACAACGCCTAGACAATTCCTTGTGTTTTGGTAGGCGTTGATAGAAGTATCAATTTCTTATCCTCCTCTAGCAAGGAAGATTCCTCTATGAGAATTCACTTTATATGTAAGCATACAGTAGTGGTGAAAAGTGTGTGATCATCGTAGTTAATCCTTCATTTATCGAACGCTGTGCCGTAGTAACATTCTAATGTTATTGTTTGGATGTTTTTACGTATATGAGTTAGAATAGAATAAGGTAATATAAACCAGCTGTTCGGCTCATTCTTGGGTTGATACCCAAGTCCCATGCCGTTACAGTACTCTTGCTTCGTTACTCTTTAATTACACTTCATATCCAATTTTGTTCATGATTATGACTGAGCTTCTGGTTTCTTTAATGAATATCGATAATTTTTTTCAGCAATGCTTATCCATTCTCCGTCTCCTATGATGCCTGTCTTACAAATTAGCATGTTAAAAGTAGTTCATTTTAACGAAATCATCATTATTTACCTTCCACGTCGCAGAAAAAAAAAATTGTTCGATATTTGCTAGCATTTTCAGTCAAATATGATTTCTTTTTCGGGTTCAGTTCTATTTACCTCTCATTTAACGTTAATGTTCATTTATATTTCATTCTGGTTTAGAAGTGGGCGTCACTTTTTTTTCGTAAGACAAGTTTTCCTTCCTTAGCTTAGTTTGTGATCAGTCGCTTATATTTTCGTTAACGTCAATTTCTGACAGTCTTTATCATGTCAGATTCGGGCCCCACATTTGTCCTCTATAGTCACATACAAATGACGATTCATGTAAAATTGGTACCTTTCTGTAGCTGAACAAGTCCGAATTTATCGCGTATTTGTTAATTTCAAAGATGATGCTCTTTTTGCAAAATTTTTGCCCCTCGTTAGTATTTGCGGAGTAAATAGTATTCTGTTCTCGTGGGCCACGAGCTACAAAATCGATCACTCTCATTTACTTAGAGGACAATATTGCAGCCTTCTCGTCTGCTCCCATGGTCGATTTGAGGAAGACTAGTGAGAATTTAAACAGTTTTCTAAAGCGTCCTCTAAAGCAGTGGTCTTCAAACTTTTATCCACCGCGACCTCCTTTAAAAGATTTGATTTTTGTACGACCCCTTCAACTTTAGCAAAATAAAGAATAAAATATAAATATAGCTTAAAAATGTAATGTTTATAAACAAATCGGGTCTACTGTTAATTATTCACCGTAAAATATGATATATTTTATTATAAATAACATTATTACATAAATTAGAGGAGTATAATCCTTCATTTCGCGACCCCCTTTCAATGATCGTGCGTCCCACACTTTAAAGAGCACTGCTCTAAAGCATGGTGGCTGCCACAGCAAGGTCCTCCTGACCTCCTCACCGCAACCACGTGTTTGCTTTGAATTGCGCCTCCTGTTGACCGAGCCACAATTGAGGTTCAATCAACAGGCCTGCAGTTTGTGGTCTGGTCGGTCGAGATGATATCGAAAGTGCGGACCCGAAGATGAGTGAGAAGATGCCTTCCACACCTTCCTCTTAAGGCGAACTTGAAGGTCTCCATTTGAGGCTGAAAGTGTTCTGAGCAAGTTCATCTTCACCTAGTATTTATGATCAAAAATGATCTGTGTATTAAATAAAATTTGAAATGTGCGTCACTGAAATTCTTAAGATTTTTAGATGTTCATGGTGCCAGGATATTTGTTCTAAGATCGTTTAACAATAAAAGTTATGTTCTTGCTTGAAACATTTATTGACTCGCTAGTTTTATATTTGATTTTGGAGCACTTGAAAATTTAACTTATTCGAGAGAGGATATGGTCGTGAACTTAGCACATTTATTGGACAGTGCCCAATATATATTCAAAGGAAATACTGCCAATTTTGTCTCGCTTCTTCAAGTTGATGTTTCCATGTAAAACAAATACGAACTTCATGCTATTTTTCGCTATTTGAATTCGCTTTAAAATTGATTCCGTATTCTTAAATTCGAAAATACGAAGCGAAGCTCGTAAAAATACAAATTTTCGTTAGAGAATCAATATACATGAGTGCAGTAAATTTACTCGTGAATGCAGAGGCATTGTGGATTCTAGAACGAGAACTCATTTGTACATAGTGATCTTTTAGGCGTCAAATAGTTTCAAGCTACATTTTATAAATTGTTTCTTATTTGCATATAACTGATATTTCTGGTTATGTCGTAAGCAAGAGTTTTTAAGTAAATGTGAATTATGTACTACTCATGTAGAAGCTACACCTAAGTGAAAATATGTGGCATTTAAATTGTACAGTCAATGATCTACTGTTCTCAAATTAATAATTAGACTGACAATCGAATCGATTTCACTTTGTTACTTAAAAATTGTAGACCACGTCAGACTAAGGTTTTCACGCGTCAAATGAACATTTTCTTTTCTTTCCCAGAATAAGGTAACTAATATTAGGTACAAGGATACAAACGTTCACTTTGAATATTCAGTAAGATTTTTGCGTGGGTGTAACTTTGTCTTGTCACCAAGTAAAGCGTCTTGAAAGTTATTTATATAATTGCGGATTCACGCCGGGTACCCTAATATGCTTATGTAAGCTACGATCGAATCTTTCAAATTTATTAACTTGCAGAGGAAGTGTGATGCATTCATGCTAGGAGTTCACGACAATTCGCTTTTGACAACATTTAAGGGCATACAAGAAGTCGCTGATGATAATCGTGATCAATATTGATCAATTTCTTTTGACAGTGTGACTTCCTTATCATACCACAGACCAGTGATGCTTCGCTTTATTGACCCGTGTAAACATGCTGGAAAAACTTGACTGGAATGAGAACGCCATGTTTATTTAAATTGGCAGTGTTGATTAATTCTTTTTGAAAGTGCGACTCGATCGCACGTAGAGCGAAGCAAAACATTTGCTAGAGCGATGTTTGCGCTTGCCCGGACTGGGTTTGATTGGCGCTCTGCAGAGTCAAAAAAGACTAGAGATGTGACTGCCGCGTGTCTGACTGCTATGAACTTCGTACTTGCTAATTAACACTTCAGGCCTCTAAAGGACAGCGAGAAAAGGCGCTTGTTGAAGTATTTCCCTCTGGCCGTGACATAATAGATCAAGGTTGCTCAAAAATCAGGCGTGCTTTCTCATTAGTGAAGGATTTCAGTTGCCTCAGATGACTTAGTTTTAAATACAGCTCTGTAAGAGGATCATTAGATGACGATGGAAGGTGACCACTGTTTATTAACTCCCATGAGTTGTGCAATGCGAAGAGAGAGGTTGGCTCTACTTTTCCTGACACCGGTAATGGATGAAGAGCATGATCATTCTTTGACCTGTGATAATATTTCGGTCAATGAGCAGTAGAAAATATAATTTATGGATGAGAACGTTCAATTAATCCTTTGTTTCACATGTACAATCCAAGAGCAAAAAAATATTGGGAAAATAAGTTACTAAAAAGCTATAAATAAAAACAATTATCTAGGGAACTGGCGGTTGCGCATTCATCGACCGTTAATGAATAACAAGTTAGTTTAGAAATGAACAAAATTGATAAAATGAAAACTCTTTCAACTGTTGTTTGTCCATATTGTATATTGTAAAAATAAGAAACATGACCTCTGCCAGGGACTGAGATCATTCAGTCGAGACGCTTATTTTAGTACGTCCTACAACTTCAGGTCTTCCATTACCTCTTGTTCAACTTCATTACGTGCTAAAATACTCAAAACATTGCTAATCATGTTAATAAAAACCGTGTTCATTGTTCGAGTTTTAACTGTCCCATTTATCGCGTTTTACTACCCGCATGACGTCTAAATGCTGCAATTTTATAGCCGGGTATTGCTTTTTGTAGAATGACAGCAAGTGTGTTGAAGATTTTAAGGCTTAATAAACTTGAATCATTACGTATGGTTAAAAAATTAGAAAGTAAACTACGTCTTGTTACGATAATCCACTCCGATGCACAGCAAGCACAAAGTATTCATCATTTTAAATGATTGCCCAGCTTGCAGTAACTTATCCTTTAGTGCATGTGGGAAATAAACCAGTTAACCTCTTTTGGTTTCCATGTTTCATGCCAGTTAACCTCTTTTGGTTTCGATGTTTTATGCCAGTTAACCTCTTTTGGTTTCCATGTTTTATGCCAGTTAACCTCTTTTGGTTTCCATGTTTTATGCCAGTTAACCTTTTTTGGTTTCCATGTTTAATGCCAGTTAACCTCTTATTTTGGTTTCCATGTTTTATGCAAAATATTTCACTTTACATGCAGCAGTTTCATATGTATGATCTAAACATAACAGAATGAGAACAAAATCAAACATAAGAAAAACAATTGAAATAATCTAGAAGGTGACAGTTCACTAGTTGTTACTATAAGGTGTCACTGATTTTTTAATTTGCACTAGATCAGGAACAAGCAATTTTTTGAATAAAAATTCTCAAAAATTCACAAAAGAGAAAGATAATCCGAACAAACCCAATTGTACTCAACATCTGCTGCCTGCTATAAGCTTTTGTTCGGAGTTAATTTATCAGATAAACAAAAGATATGAAAGGGCTCATTCTAGAATCAGAGAAATGATCCTCTTGAAAACAGTTTACTCACATTTACCAGTTCATTCATTAAGAGAGCAGTGAAAAGCTATCAGTTAGCGTTGATTTGCCACATCATTCCACGGCAGTGCTACAACCACAATCCTCTTGCGAGTCTTGATTTTGAACTCAATGATGCTGATTACAATTCAGAGAGAATCAGACTGCCGCGGTTGACGATGTCTCTGAATTTACTCGCATACACAGACGACACCGCCAAGAACTCAGTTAACTATATAGTAAACTTCATTTAAATTCGAACAGAAGTGTGATACTATATGATATAAAGTGTGCCAACACCCGCTCGAAGCTAATTTAGTTACTTAATCTACTACCATCAATGAATTGTTACTTTATTGCGTAATTGTGTTTCAATAATTAATTCTCAATAATAACATTTTGATTCATTGTGTTACACATTGACATATTTAGCTACCCATTTAATATATTATTTTACCATAAACCCACATTTTAATGTATCCAAAATATCATTCTCTGTAAAACTATAGTCGAAACAGTACTGTACTACTGAAGTCTGATGAGCCTTTTTGTAGAATTTGCCAACAAAAGTTGAATAATCAATATTTAAAAAGTGTGGTAAATGAGCGAAGTTCTTTCTCAGCCGTGATGTATATTTTAGCCCGAAGTCGTCAATAAAAATTTTAAATGAAAGTTGAAACTGGTATGAAATTCAGAGTTGTAATCCATTAACATTTTACGGTTGAGAGAATAAGAATGAAGTCTAACGACAGTGAAGCGTTTCTTGTAATAGGAAAAGCTAAGAAAACACTCAATACGTGTAGCAAAATGATTTTAATAAACTAGAACCGTAGTAAAATTATTTTCAAACTGCCAAAAAAATCTCAGACTTCTGATATGAGGTTTTACAGCAAAAAACATCTGAAACTAAACGGATGTGATGTTCACCAGCACGGACCTTAAAAAATGTTTCGAATTGAGCATTCAGAGAGCGGGATGATCGTCACTTTCGGAGCTAAAATAAAGAAGTTTTCAGTTAAAGTGTGACCCAGTAAAATTCAAGATAAAATCTTTCTTGATCGAATTCATGATAAATTTAAATTTGAATGCAAATTTTCGTTCCTTTAGTATTCTTTATTATTTTTGTTTTCAAATCTATGTCAAGACTTTGTGGTACTTCACTGACTTCATCAGGAAGAAGTTTGGAAGTTCAGATCACGAGAAGGGCTCAGGAGAATAAAAAATCTCAGCTTTGAAAGCCGGAAAAATCAAGAGATTGTTGTTGAACAATAGAAGCAGAAGTGTCTGGAGAGTTGCAGCCAGAATTGGAAGAGAAACCGGCAAGAACATCATGCCCAAGACCGGAGCCAAAGTTTGCCATGTCATAGGTGGAAGATTTCTAGTCTATTTTCAATACATTTTGTGGTTTCTATATGAATTTATTATCTAATAAATCATAAAATATTTCATTCTGAATTCTACTGTGCCACGTTTTTTATTCGTTCTTCGAGTACAATATTTTTTTTGCCGATGTGTTTATCTACATTTTAGACGAACAACACTTTCTTAAGCTCAAATGGACGTTGGTCGATGGCTCAGTGATATGTTTCATGGCGCAGAAAGTCATTAATGAAATGAAGAAAAATAACAAAAATCGAACTCAAAGCCTTATGGTCTCCATCCAGTCCTGATCTCAACTTTTCTAATCATTATAGTATTTGGTTGAACTTGTGAGAAAACATCAACAGTTGGTAAGGCCTCCAGTTCTGCACGAGCGTTCCACGTCAGGGCAAAAATGAGCATGGGACGCGTAAAAAATGAAAGCTTCCTAAGTGGATAGAAATTGCGAAAAAAAAGTAAATGAAGATGTGCGCAATGCAGTACGATATTACAATTTCTTAGTTTTCACTTTGCACCTAGTGATGATAACATATGATCAAATGGGATGCTTAAACGTATTGAAATTCACGAATGTGTTTTAAAGATTCCCTAATTTCCACCACATATCCAGTAGCCTAGCAGTTTTTCGCACATAGCAGTTACCAACGATAACACACATTCAAGTAAATAAAAACTTGTTTTCAGTGTCAAAAATCAATTTTGTTTGTTGTATTTTAGCCTTTGAGCAGACCAATTTCTATTACAAAGGTTTTCTAAAGTCATAAACATTACAACTCACAGTAAATGAACAGTAGGACAGTTTATGGTGAGGCTTGTGAAATCCTTGTGGTTTTGGGCTGCGTAAATTTATTTGGGATGTCCTGTAAGGGAAACAGGTTTTTTCCATCATCGTTCTACATGCGTCAGTTTCAACATGCTGGTGATTTTAAAAATTACATTCCTGCTATATGAGTTCCGGTGTTGACTATAGGTAACTCGTATTTTACAAAATTTAGCGCAATAGTTCATATGAACGCACTTTTATAAGTACAAAGAAACAAGCCTTTCCATAAAGCGTACTGAATAGTAGAACATTTATGCTCTGAATGTTATAATTTTCGAGACAAGTTTTCCAAAGAATCTGAAACATTTAACTACAATTCTAAGAACCCAATAAGATGTCACTTCCACCTCAGCACCATTACCAATTTTTTGCGTAGTTGTTGGAATAGCAATTGAGGGGACTGCAGCAGCCCAACTTTTGTTACCTTAAACTACCTCAAACTACCTCAACTCATCCTACCTAACCGCACTAACAGCATTTCTCTATTGACGCAATGAGGCAAAGATTTTTAGCTCGATAGTGCTTAGTAAAACCTTGGCGAATTTTAGAGTTGCATAGTCATCCTAAATATCATGTTATCAAAATTGTATACTTGATAGCTATCCTTAAGAAATAGTATTGAATTTCAGTATTTGAAGTGTCATCCTTAAATTTGTGTTGAATCTTAATTTAAGTATTAATATCTATTTCCCCTAAGCAAATCAAGTTCGTTGCTAATCGTTGCAAATAGAAATTTCCCTGAGTGGCGACATGCTGTGGAAAATTGTCTTATTGATTATTATGCATTGCTAGCCCAATGCAGCTGGTTCTGTTGAACGCATTTTTAAATATTTGCTGCTAAGTCCGTATGATCTTGGTACGCAGTTATGGCTGTGGCTATACGTAGATTATCAACTAACGTATTCAAAATAAACAGTCGCATCCCGCAGTACACTACCTCCCCAGTAGTTTGATTCTATCTCCCTCTTCAGCAGCTTCACTGTTTTGTGAAAACTCGCGACAATATCAACCATCATTTTTGATGGGGAACCCCTGAACCTATGCAACCTACATCTCTCTCTCTCTCTCTCTGCCTTGAAACATCTACCTCATCAACTGCTATTAGACTGAACTCAAATACAATTATTTTTCAATAAATCTTTGTTCGGTTACATGCTACTAAATCGGTAAAGTCTTATAAAAAAATGGCGTATTTTTGATTTGTTCACAAAGTTACCAAAACAACGGTGTCTCTATGCAAAAAAATATGTGACCTCATTTAACAGTACTAAACAAAACATTTAATTTGAAAATTTATGCTTCATGATGCTCAATTTCCAACATCATATGAGCGTAATTTTCAATCAAATCATTCGAGTATATCGATTACCAAGTTCTTCGATTAAATGCTGCGACACGCTATTACTGAAGCCAATTTCTGTAGTTTCCTTGTGTAACTGGTGATTTGGAGACATGAACTCTCGTGAAGTCTGCGGATACATCTATAGTAGTTCAAACAATGGAGTTGACGCAGTTTAGATGCTGAAGAAATTGCACGTTCAGTAAATATTTCCTTCACCTCGTATGCCAGATGCTGCTAAAGTATAGGAAATCATAGGATTTGTCGTTGAGGTCCTACTTATAATCATTAACATACTTTTTGAAAACCATCATGTTGTTTTCGACAATAGTAGGTATTTGACTGCAGTCGCGACAAATCTATGTGGCAGTCATTTGTCATCGTTATAGACGACGGCTAACATCTTATGTTAATTTAAGCCGACCCCGCATCATATTTAGTTCTGGACCGCAGTTCATGCAGCTTTCCTGCAACAAGGTCCTATCAAACAGCCATTTGCATCGCTGCGCCTAAAGGCGTGCCCAAGATTTGCTTTTGATTTCGCAAAAGGGACTTGCATGATACGCACTTTTTCCCGTCCTTCCCCTTTCTCTGATTTAAAATCGTAATCTTTTATTATTCACTATCGTCGCGTCTATTGAATTCACGCGCTGTCTCCATTCGGCTTACACACCCAATGTTTGCCTTAAAATTACGCCTGTTAACGTGTGCAATTCTCGTGCAAACTTGTGCTTTTCTGCTAGCGCTGGAGACGTGCTGCGGTGAATGAAGCTTGCAAAAGGCGGTTGCGCGTGACCGAATAAGCGCATCACTTCAGTTTTTTGAAAGATGAGCAAGTGTTGTGAATGGACGGATTCATGAATCCCTACACTGGACCTGCGTGCTGCCTACTGAGCGCTGGCCGATAGTGTTGGTTGAACCACTGTGTAGTTACATCCATATTAATCATACTAACATACTAAAATCGTAATGATTTCCATGCTGGTGACTTTCGATCAATCGTAATTCTTTGAACTACGAGTAAATACGAAAGAATCGGAAATGTAAGTGCATGGTCGAATAGTAGATAGAGGACACGAGTATTTAAAAATGACTTGTAGACTTCATTTTTGTAATAGAGGGGAATTCCGTCAATGTTAATCCAATTTTAGAATTCACCTTTTTTGTGTTTTTAGTTGGAAAACATTCTATAAGAAAATATTACAAGAAAGAACCGTTTTTAACAGATATATGACTGAACATGCCTGAATGAGTTAACATTTAGGACACACGTCCTACGAAGATCAACTTTACTGAAATTACATACTCTGCTACAACGATAAGCACAGCTTGACACACTGTCTACTGCGTGTAACATGGTAAGAAGTCTCGCATTGTTTCAGAGTAAAATTAGGAAAGAATTATCGAAATTAATACGTCAAGTACAAGTAGGTAATTCTAATTCTTCTCAAACGCCGCCATTTGCTTTACATTCCTTTAATCCAGCGTACGATATAGGTAGTTTCACCCATAAAATGGGTATATACACTTAAATGTCTAAAATTCAAAGTATTTATTACAATTTTTCCGGGCATTTGTACCTCAATATTCTGAAATTAAAAGCTTGAAAAAGACTTAATAAGGCTTACTATCCATCAGCTTCAATACAACTATTTGTCGTCCGTTGCTCTAGTTTACCTTAAACTATCACCATTGCTTGAACCTGTTCAAATGAAAGAATGAATTCCCTTCCTTCTCTTCTGTTATTCTGTAGTTTCTGATTTTCCTGGACACTTCAGGATCCTGGATCCTATAACTACCAAAACTTAACTGTGAGGTTTAAGCTACGCTTTGATAACTCTTAGAGCACTTCATGATCGCGCGCGCCAATAGTCCTACCTTAACCACTATTATTATTTCAATATGTTCTAGTCAATATTCCATAATTCATTCGTTATAGTTCCAAAAATAAAATTAATTTGTTGCCTTTCACGACTTGAAACATTTTGATGTAGTTTTCTGTTGCATTCGTATATCACAATTTGCAACACTCATGGTCGCTTCGGATTCATGGTTATTGGATATTCCGTTCTTCTTTCTGGTAGTTATTTCAATGTGATTGTTCACGATCCTGAATATAATGGAGCAGTTGTTAGTTAGTTGTTTTCATGTTTTGATTTATGATCTTGAATATAAGTTGGAATAGTGGAATAGTTGTTTTCACTGCAATGTTCTTTCAAAGTTACGATATTCATGACTGTTCAATGATTTTTGAGAGAATTCTGGTGCAGCCTGTTCATTTTTTCACTCTTACATTACCCTGAATCAATATTTGAGTAATCAATTTACATTGAAAATAATAATATAACTGGAAAAATTAAAAGATTTCAGCTATTCGTTATTTTATTTGAACTTACTCGCCTGTCATGGCAGTATATATTAAAAATAAACTACCATGACATGCATCATGCGTAGTTACTTTATATCTAATTTTTTACTTTCTTGAAAAACGCATCAATGGTAATTCATTTCACCTTCCCCGTACAGGTGCTTCATTTGTATCTCTTCGCAATCTTGATAATAGTGTGACGCATCATGCGTAGTTACTTCATATCTGATTCTTTACTCTCTTGAAAAACACATCAATGGTAATTCATTTCACCTTCCCCGTACAGGTGCTTCATTTGTATCTCTTCACAATCTTAATATTAGTGTGACGTGCGATTACAAGAGTCCTCTGAGCTTCTTGACCGACCTTCCTTCTCTTGAAGCCTCAGAGGGTCTCCCTCACGCGCCACCTCCCTCTTTCTCCACGACCCAACAGCGTTCTAGAGACCACACTGGTCTGTGGGTACCTCAGGGACAAAGTCTCTCGGCAAACACTGATGACGGGCAGAAAGATGCTTTCCTCCCACTATAAAGAGCTCATCCAACTCCATGGCACCACAGTGCATCCTCAGCCGCCTTCCTTTGCTCTTCCCGGTAACTTGATCTAGCTTTTCCATCATCTCTACGCTCCAGCATCTCTCTTCCGAGTACATCAGCACTTGATCGTGATGAAGATCTTATTGGTACGTAGGAACAGGCCAAGCTTTCCTCTCAGTAGTACTGTGCTAACGTCATAGGTCTTTGAAAAGCTTTCCTGGAATATAAAATACTTAGTTTTTATTGTCGTGTCTGAGTCTCAAGTGAACGAAGCTTCGTTTGCTTCAGAAATACTTGAAGAACGCGGCGAGTGAAAGCTCAATTGCGTCGCGTAGTCCAACTGATCTCGTAAATAAGACTTAGAAAGTGAAAGTGAAATTGTCAGTTTACTCAGCAATATGGAGAATTAATGAGACTACCTCCATGACTTGTTCTTTCAACAAGAATTGTTCATTTCCGAGACTTTTATACGAGCCTAAACTATTTTAAGCGTCTGGACTGGTTTTGCTAGTCAGTGGAATAAATATTTGTTGCTGTTTTGCAGTGTCATTTTCAGAAAGTTGGTGCTCAAAGTACTACGTAAATTTGTCGTCTTCATGTTGATGATCACATATCTTTAAATAAATTTTATGAATGTGCTTTACATAAAATTTAATTTTTTTAATTTTGAAATAAACTACTATGATCGAAATAATTCACTACAGCATCTTTAATAGTTGTAGATGAATTAAAATCACAATCACCATCTCCAACAATCAACGTTACGAGGTTTCTAACTGTTCTGTTTTAACACACAAGATGTTCAAGAAATGAAAATTAAAGCGTCGGACTTACACCACTTTCACAACTTATTGCATTGGTGTTTCAAGGTTTAAAATTTGCCTTTTTTTCCAGGTGCTTTCAATTCTACTGGTTGCTGCATCAGGTGCTGACCTGAACCATGTAAATGGCAACGGACATTTCCGGCAGGTCCCATCCCAGGTGTATGGCCAACCACAGGTCAACAATCACCATCAGGATCTAAACATCCAAGCTCAATCCTTCCAGACCTTCCAGCCACAAGAACAGACCTCGCAAACTTTTGTTGCTGAGACGCAGTCACAAGGCTCAAGTGATTTGTTCTCAGCCAGTGGTGATACCCAAGATTTCCAAGTGAATGAACAGCCTCAATTTATATCCTTGAATCAACAACAGCCAGGTGACTTGCAGGTCATAGGAGTGTCTTCCAATGGAGTCTCTATCTCAGGTGATGGTTCCTCAAATTTCCAAACTACTACCTCTCAGAATCTTAACATTATCCCGGCTAATCTTATGCTACAAATGAACGATGCTCACGGTGAAAACATCGATAACAACGTTGTGGATGTACAGGAGGTATCTTTGTCTCGCACTTTGGCACCTAATCCTCAGCAAGAAAATCAGAATATTGGTGTCCCTCAGCTGATCCAGCGGACTTACAATTTCCCCCAATTAGTTGGGTCTAACGGTCAGCGACAACAGCAGCATGAAGGGCAACTGCGCCAAGAAAATGTGGCTCAGATCTTACCTTTCAACTTGAATGGGAATGCTCCCGCCAGTGGAAATGAGGAGCAGACAGTAGTGGAACAGACACCCCAGGTTTCTGGCGTGTTCTTTACGCAGACTTCGCAGCCTCTCCTACATCTCCAAGGCTCTGTGATTCCAGATCCTTCCCAGCCTCAAATATCTGAAAAACCACAAGAAGAATCCATTTTGATCGAGACTATTCCGGAAACTGAGGAAACAGTTGTATTCTCCCAGCAAAATGAAATTGAAGATACTACTCCTGCACTTACACCACTTCCAAGATTTGAACAAGAATTAGTTAGCGTAACCCGTGACCAAAAGATTGAAATCACTCGCTGTGAAAAAGGGCTCTTGCTTGATGCCAAAGGTGATTGCGTCGAACCCCAGGTTGTTCGTAACGTTTATTTGTACGCAGCACCCAAGCAAGAACGCAAACTCAGAACTTTAGCTGCAGTACCAAAACCTAAAATTGAGTACAACATCGTCTTTGTGCGCAACCCAGAAAAGGACGACCAGTTGAAACCCTTGGTCGTTCCTCCTCCTCAACAGAAAACGTTGGTGTACGTCCTCAACCAGAAACAGGATGGCGAAGATCAGGATCTCATTGAAGTTCCAGTTCATCCTAAGCTCGAGCCCGAAGTGTACTTTGTCAACTATGCTGAAAATGAGAACCCCCAACTTCCTGGTGGCATTGATCTGCGTACAGCTCTTCAAGAGATGGTTCTGGAAGGTACGGTCATCGAGGATACATCTGACTCCCTGGACGCGTTCGTACAGTCTGTAGGCACTCTACAGGAAGTCGAAGTTGAGGACACTGTTAACGAGGGAGACGATACGTTTGAAGGATTTTTCGAATCTGTGACCGAAGCCGAAAATATCGACGACATAACTGAAACTCCCGCACCAGGATACAATTATCCTGAGAATGTCGGGTTTGGAGCAGCTTTCTCTGCCAACTGAGAAGGCAATTAAAAGGATAATATTCGAGCCCATTTTGTGTCTCGGGAGTCTAATTTTTCAAAAAATTAAATGATATATACATATATATTAATAGATATTTATTTCCATAGATTTTCATTTAATAATATTTTTTCTTATTTAGGACCGACTGTGGTTTTTTATAGAATATATTTTCAGAATATCATTCATCTGTGTCTTTACGTAGAATTATTCACTAATAGTTTATTCAACTTCTATTCTTTTGCATTTCGAAAGTTTTCCAATATTTCATATCCTTAAAATAGAAATGTCTCCTATTCTGTGTACGGTTCTGCTGTGAAAATCTGCGTTCCATTTCCTAACACTTTAAAGGTTTTACAAATTTAAACAAGGGATTCCTATTATTACATTAACCTTTTTCTCGGGTAATTCACGAGTAAATCTGATGTATACGAACAACACAGTGGGGAAAAATCAATCTACGACCTAAACGAAACTCTCAAAAATGTCCTCAGTGTGGAAATGCAAGTTTCATCCGATCACTTGGAACTGAGGCTTTGCGAGCGAGTTCTTGAAATTCTCAAGCATTCTTCCATAATTTTTCTTTACGAACGTTAGACAAAAGTTTGTAATCTTTTCTTTTACTTTTACTTGGCTTTGCAATTTTATTGTTCTATTAGTCTTTTAAATGACGCTGAAACGCGATCAATAAGCTTTAACATCTACAAAAGAAATGTGTAACATTTCTAACCCCCTATCTGTCCACAAATTATATGAACAAGAGCTTTAATAAAAATCTGTCAATTATGAGGAGTCTGTATACCCTTCAAAAAATTGTTCCTCATCAAGAGCAGTTTTCATTTCGTGATGGCGCTTTACTTCGTTCAAGTGAAATTGTTATTTTAATACACGTTGTCGGGTTAATTTATTTATGCTTAATTTGTAATTGCCTTAAGTACAGCGAACCACTCAACTCACCATTTAAGATGATCATAGGAATGTTTACCAATGGCGTCTCTACCTCGGGTGACAGTTCTACAAACTTCCAAGACCTTAGTTGTCAGAATCTTAAAATCATCCCGGCTAATCTTTTGTTGCATAGGAAAAATATTTGCATTTGAGTGGCTCGATCCCGTATTCCGTAGCCCACGCAGTGGCAGCTTTTGCAAAGTGCGGACAGTGTAAAACTGGTCTAATTCAATAACTAGAAACAAAAGTACAAGAAAAAATTGAGGCAAATGGTTTTGAAAAAGAAGTGCTAAATAAATAGGAACCTACCAATGAGAATCTGCAATAAAATTTGAACTACTTTAAAGATTTTTCCTGCATTATGTTCCAAGCATTTGTCGAGAACTAAGATGCCTATCTTGAGGAATTTTCTGCTGTTATTTTTATTATTGATAGAAGTGCTGAGCTACGGCTTTTCTCCATAGAGGAGTGAATAATAATTAATTACAGACTTTCTATTTCAGGGGTTACGAGAATATTGAAATAAGATTCCGTGGTCTCTGCTTTAATTGAGTCGTGTCCTAGTGGTTTGATGGGTGACAGAACACTTCCTTCTGGATCAAGTGATAAAGGTCAGAAATCTATAGTGTTTTGCAAAGCGTTCCACTTGTTTCGGTCACTAGTGAGTTAATAAGAACATCTGAACAGTCACTATTAAATCATACGTTACCGTATTTTATTAAATAATGAACAGCTTAAAATTTTGAAATTTTTTTCGGTCTATGACTAACATTCTAGCTTTATTGTCATAACTGAATAATTTGAAGCATCAAGTTGGAACCCTGCTGAGCCACATATCTAGTAGAGAACACTTATTCTTGGGTTACTTGGATGCACAAAGCGTTCTAGATTCTTCCAAGCTGTACTCTTCAAAACAAACGAATAATTGAGCATTGCTCATTGAAGGAATAATTGAGCATTGAACATATATTTGACGGAGCTGAGCTTATAGGTATGAGAGGAAACCAGTTTTTGCTGGTATCATGGCTACGCAAAGAAAACTTTGAACCGCGGTCGAATGTAATGTTGTAGTTCCCCCAAATTACATTTTCTTATGAGTGTAAGCAGCGTTCGAAAATCCGAGGACATCATATGATTCCTAACAGAAGAATGAATGCAAAGAAAAGAGTCGAGAAAGAGAACACATGAGTTGACTAAGTCCAGGTTTGATGATATTTACCACTCCTCACCGTATCATTTTCGAGTCCCGCGCCTGTGTCAGTAACGGAGAACTGATTATAATTTTCCGTCATGTGTAAACCAGGAATATAATAATAACTAGTAGACCCACACATGAAAATTCACGTGTTTTTACTAAATTTCTTCGTTTGATTTGCCAATGGACTCGAGCTTTCCGTAAGAGTTTCTACATTGAAGAATTTGCCGTTGGTGTCCACAATACAATACATGTACAACCAACCGAATTTCCTGCTACCTAAATCCTAAAGAACGTGACAGAGAGACGGACCAAACAAGCAAGCAACAAACTGTGTATTACTGTGTATTATTCAACTGTGTAGTGGAATAATCTCAAAGTATAATAATACAGTTTGTTACTTGCTTGCTTGATCCGTCTTTCTGTCACACTCTTAAGGATTCAGATAGCAAATTATTCGGTAGGGTATACATGTATTGGAAACATTGTAATGTGGATACCAAAGGCATATTTTTCAACATGGAAACTAATTTACAAAGGTCACATCCACTGGCAAATCAAACGAAAAAAATCAGTAAAAAACACGTGAATTTTTTCACGTGTGGGTCTACTAGCAATATTATAATTTTCATCGTATGTTACACAGTAGGTTGTATGAAGGGTATTGTTAAAATCATACTGGTTATAAAATTGAGCTGAAGAAGTTCCCTTGTATGGTTTCGAATAGCAAGAACAGACATTACTCTGGATTGCGACACCAGTGTTTCAGCACACATACTCGCAATGACCTATGGATGTATAAACTAGGAGAGGGTCAGTATTAAGACTCCGTGACATCATTTGGTTAGCATTGAAATACTCGCTAGTATTTAAATAATTTAATGTGTGAATGTACCTTTGTCCCAAGGTATAAATTCTCAATAACTCAGCGGGCTGCTTGCACTCTAATGCAAAGTCATTATTGTGTTTGGATGAACATGATGAACGTCAAAATCTAATTCCACTCGACTGGAAATATGATGAAAATCTCATAGTCCTGCAAATTACAAGTTATTACGAGAAGTATATCATAGCTAACATAAAGAAGGTAAAATAGCCATTATGAAAGAGGATTTTTCCTTACCAATAATTGAATTTTGCTAAAAAGTAGTTATATTGTTCAGGTACTTTTTATGGGATATCACATCGATATTTATGAGCTTTTTAAATATTTTTAGGAGCGCAATTTGCGTTGTTCTTCAAATGAGAACTGTATATTTTTATAGTCCCCTAAAAAGAAATGAAGGATTAGTGCCCACTCATCATTTTTCTACACAGAAAACAATGAAAGAGAGAGCCAAGGTCTCCTAATTACTTGCTCAATTCATGCCCCCAGTCTCACCCTATAATTATCATTGTTCTGTTAAGCCAGAGGCATCTTGTAGCACCGACACACTCGGACACGCATTTAGCTCCCTATTTCTGCCCGTATAATTCTGGATACTTGTGAATCCTTTTTTCCAGGCGCTGTTAAGAACTGAGAGATATAAAATCTGCATAAATGCCTCTTGGACCTCCGAGCCTCTGATTGTGACGGCCGTGGAGAAGAAACAAGAAATCTTGACGAAGAGCGACGATTACATCAGTTCGCCAAGTGAGATGACATTAGTGAGCAAGTACGGCCCATTATTTATAAGGAATTAGAATAATTATTTAAGATATGTGGGCTACGAAAGGTAGAGAGAGGAGGGTGAGGTCTTTGTGCCACTGACGGAAGTTGTGGGAGACATGTTATGTTTATACTCCCTAATACAACAATAATATAATTATTGTGGTGCAGGTGATGACGACTAAACGTTCTTATGAATGCATTGAAAATGCTAGATAATCTTACAGAAATTAACGGTCGTATAAACTCTTCATTAACGTTGGAAATGCTTGGGACTTGACTGTTATATGAACATGTGAGGAAGGACGTAGCTATTAAAAAATTATTTCTTACTTTTAATATATAACTGACCTGAAACCGAAATTGAATGAAATACTGTCATATACACAAAATACTGTAAAATACTGTCAAATATACAAAATACTGTCATATACACAAAATACTGTAAAATACTGTTAAATATACAAAATCCTGTCATATACAAAAAATACTGTAAAATACTGTTAAATATAGAAAATACTGTTAAATGCACAAAATACTGTAAAATACTGTTGAATGCACAAAATACTGTAACATACAATTAAATACACGTAATACCATTACTCGAGTTCTTAAAGTACAGCCACTTTAAGTACCTTTCCGGTTAGGTCCAAGTAAAAGGGAATGTTTATTTCATGTTTAATATCACAAACATTACTGGAACCTTATTCTAGAAGCTACTTTCATTCAGCCGCTGAAAAAAAAAATTACACAAGTTTATTTCACACATTTAAATCTAACACTGGGCTTCCATACCTCGGCTTCCCAAAGGTCACTTCACTTCCGCACATTAAATAAAAAATCTCATTAAATTTTTCGAGTAACGTGGCAAAAAATTCCTCGATCTCACCTCCATTAGTGGCTGGACAGTGAATACGAGGATCTTGTAATTCCTAGTCCATCATTTAACTTCAGTTTTTGTGCTTGGTTTTTATGCTGAGCATACATACAGAGATGACCTTCCGGCACCGCGCAGACACAACCCACTTCCAGGCTTACTGGATCCTTCAAATAAGCTGCGTTTTCATCCTCATGTCAAGGCTTTAATAAAAAATAATACTTTGAATGCTGGACCCTGGAAGTTTTGCTTCTTCTTATTGATCAAAGTGTGATAGGACCAGTTTTTTGTTACAGTTTCTTTCATGTTCCATACGTGCTGCATTCGTAATCTATTGAAAGGATGATCGATGAAAATGATGTCAGTTTTTATTACCTAGTTGATTGATGCATTTATATATTTGATGAATTATTTAGAAGCACGTCGGTGATGAACTTCTTTCTATTTTGCACATTGGTATCCATTCGACGCACGTTCGCGCACTTGGCGCACAGTGTGCACAGCAGCAATACGTTTCATCATTTTATTCAAAAAACAATTTTTTTCTTGACCGCTGAAATTTACAGTAAAAGATTCTGAAATCTTTATATTATTTTGATTCTTTACATTCGAACGGCGTTGAAAATTGTGGACACGGAAGAAATTTTTATTATTATTATTTGACGGATGGGAAACATGAGCAGGAATTGATTCGTTGTTTACAAGCTGCGAATTTTTTTTTGAGACAACATGGATAAATAACTAAATTTCAGAAATATGCACATTGTTATTTACACCATAAGTATGCATTTTTGATAAAAAATGTACGTAAAAGGATTTAGTACTCTAAAAAATGTAATAAACTGATTTAATACATATTGATAGTAAAACATTATTTATGAAATAAGAAATGAAATAATACTAAATCAGTAATAATAACTCTTTGAAACTCTTTCAATCCCTCTGAAAATTTTTTGCAATTATTAATAAGTTTAATTTATATATAAATATATTCATGTAGTATACAATATATTTACGAGACTTAGGATGCAGGAAACTAACTGGGGCTCGGAAATAGCAGTCCAATGCTAGGGTACTTTAAAAGCCACTGGTCGTTGACTCGTTTTTGTAAAGTAAAAACCGAGTGGTACTTGACCATTTCATGTAATGTGAAAAGTCAATGATCTTTAAGTCGTTCATGTAATCTAAAAAAGTCAGTGATCTTTAAGTCGTTCATGTAATGTAAAAAAGTCAGTGATCTTTAACTCGTTCATGTAATGTAAAAAAGCTAGGGCGCTTTGACTTGCTCATGTAGTGTAAAAAAGCTAGTGTTTCTTTTTCAATGGTTCATGTAATGTAATAAGCGAGAGATTTTTGACCAGTTTTTCTAATCTAAAAAGCGAATGGTTTTTAACTTGCTCAAGTAATGTAAAAAAGGAAGTGGTCATTGACTTGGTTGATGAAATAGATTACATAAAATGATAACCTAAAACGCCATGGCATAGCAAGGCACCGGACTGCATGTGAGTGATTGTATTATGTCAGAATTGGTGTATATTTTTCTTCTTCCAACGCGCAAGTTCTAAAATTCATCACATATCATAAAATTGATTAGAGAACATAAAACAAACATGAATTTAAAAATAGTTACTTATCGAACACAATTCGTGAGGTTTGGCTTACTTTTAACTGTGTATTCTACACTCATCTGTACTGTACCTTGATTATGTTTCATTTTTTAGCTATGTATAGGGCCGAAAATTTACTTAATATCAAAAGTATTCTGTGAAAAATAGCTCGTTTTCGTTAACACTTCAACTCCACCACCGAATTCCTGATCGTAGTATCAAAAATTTCAATTTCTGATCAAGGTTATAAAATTTTTACTGATCTCTATTACTGATCTTTATTATTAATCTTTATGGCTGATCTTTATTAGTGATCTTTATGGCTGATCTTTATTATTGATCTTTATTACTGATCTTTATTGCTGATGTTTATTACTGATCTTTATTACTGATCTTGATTACTGATCTTTAACATTCGTGATAACACGGCCAGTAAAATTAGAGTCTGCTTGCTGGTGGTGCAGGGGATGGTGCAGGTGGTGGTGCAGGTGGTGGTGGTGCAGGGCAGTGTGTAAAGATTAATAGAAAACGTTTAATCTAATTTACCAACTAAGTTCATTTACGAGATAAAAAATGAAAAAAAAATACTCGTAAGAAAATGATCGAGAACTGCCCTCTGGATCCCATGCCTCTCAAGCGCTCTAGTGTTCGTAAATACTTCATATTTTTGGTAGTTTGACGATGTACGAAATATTCAAATGAGATATTTTTCATTTGAGTTTTCATGAAGTTGAGCCTGGTCTACGTGGAAGTTTTTGTGAACTTTCACAAAATTTAACACTACCATTCTTAACTATTGTATTACACATGACCTTATCGATGGCAGCATGCGTAGGGGTTCCTTATCCGGGTTGAATGAAACCCCAGGAGGTGTATGAATACACTACCTCTAGAGGGTTACTAGACGTCAACATTACAATGTATATTAAACTATAAACTTGATCTTTTACGACACCTAATTATACATGTTATAATATATGTAATTCAAGCTCAGATCGTGTTCCTAGAGTTGGGAGTTCGTGGAGACTCGTAACTTCCACCAGGGTCTCGTGAGGACAGAGCTAAGGAACCATTGTGGTATACCCAACGAGATACGTAGAGTACGTCAATTTAACGCAGGGGAACAGAGCTAAGGAACCATTGTGGTATACTCAACAAGATACGTAGAGTACGTCAATTTAACGCAGGGGAACAGAGCTAAGGAACCATTGTGGTATACTCAACAAGATACGTAGAGTACGTCAATTTAACGCAGGGGAACAGAGTTAAGGAACCATTGTGGTATACCCAACGAGATACGTAGAGTACGTCAATTTAACGCAGGGGAACAGAGCTAAGGAACCATTGTGGTATACATACTCAACGAGATACGTAGAGTACGTCAATTTAACGCAGGGGAACAGAGCTAAGGAACCATTGTGGTATACATACTCAACGAGATACGTAGAGTACGTCAATTTAACGCAGGGGAACAGAGCTAAGGAACCATTGTGGTATACTCAACAAGATACGTAGAGTACGTCAATTTAACGCAGGGGAACAGAGCTAAGGAACCATTGTGGTATACCCAACAAGATACGTAGAGTACGTCAATTTAACGCAGGGGAACAGAGCTAAGGAACCATTGTGGTATACGCAACAAGATACGTAGAGTACGTCAATTTAACATCAGTGGACACATCTCACCGTATCTATGGAATTAGACCACGGTGATAACTGTAAATTGCTATTTGAATTTAACACAACAATAGTCTTACGGGTCTTGTGCAATGAGTACAGACAGCGGGACATAGTTTGAAAATTTCATAATTCAAGCAATAGCGAAGTTTGCTGACGAATATTTGACTTAATATTTCATCTTCAATTATCCGATATGCAGGCATAAAACGTCCCATAAATACATTTACGAGGCCTGACTGCAGTGAATGAAGCTTATTGGTTGTGACCTTTTCTTGATTTCTAGCAAAAGTACAATGATGCGTTGAACTCGATGATTTGGAGTACTGTTTCATTGAGGCCACAATAAAAAGCATCATTGCTGCACATGGGGAAATTAGGGACAGCGGAGTTCAGAAAAAGTGTTCAGTATACATACAACTTTGTTGTTCACACGCATGAAACTGAAGATCTCACTTCAAGTGAATGAATGCTTTTTACTTTAAAACCCGATCAAGTAACATTGGTTTTCATTGTGAAGATTTGTCGTCATCTTAATTTTCAGGTAGATAGAACTTGTGAGATGACCATGTACAGTTGATTTAACAGGTTGTGTAATTTATGTCTGTTTTGTAATTACTGATCGCTTTTCAGGAGATGCTGGAGACTCTGCGCTTCGTCACAGGAGTCACAGAACACGCAAGTAGGTGAGTACTACATGGACTAGTTTTCCAAGCCCCAAATAAACGCGACGTAGAAGAAGAAGTAGGTGAGCAGAAATCTAGGACTGTAGAATCCTGTGTAGGTCTAGAGTCTATCCTGGCCTAGAAGTTTTAGTATGTCTAGTACCTATTGGAGGTCTGAAACTTACTGCTCGTTCAAAAATATAACCGCATTAACTTGATTCTGTCCTTCCATAAAGTTTAATTGAAAAATGATTTCCAAGCACGAATTTCTTTAGTGTTTTCTGCAATTGCTTTTAGTTCTTTTGTTACTACGAGATCTATACTAAACTTGAAGCATAGTGTTTTATCTAAACTTTTATGGTGTTACCCACCACTAACTGTTGCTGCTGGAAGTTATTCAATGCACTCTGTTTTAGATGCAAAATCACTGTTAAGTAGCGAACGAGACAGAACTCAAAACCTGCTACGCGGTGAGTTAGCAATTAAATAACAGTCCAAGTCAAGGGTCACTTTCACGGAGCACAAACAATGGAATAAACAAGCAAATAGAAGACATCATTCATGCGTACGATGAAAATTTAGTATTTAATTCGTTATTAGGGGATTTCTATTCAAAAATTTAAATTTTAAGGCCTTAGCTTTCGGTCATGAAAGAGAATATAAATAACAAACAGAGTAAAGTCATATTTATCAGACTGTCTACAGATGCAATTGCCAGTAAAAGGCAATTTCAGTGTTATACTGGAAATGAGTCTAGAACTGCCAATGCTTTCAAAAAATCAACGTCTACATCTATTATATTAAAAAATTAGACGAATAAAACTTTTTTTCGATCTGGGTCTAGAGTTCACTACTTCTCCCCGGTCATGTTTTCTATCCAATTTTAGAAGTAAAAGCATCCGTAGATGTTCTGTTGAATGTCATGGTTAACCATTCACAATATGAAAAACTTTAATCCTTGCCCATTATCTATACTCCGTCAGCCTGCGAGCTGATAATGCTCATTATGCTGTAAGTAACGTTCTGCAGGTACAAAGGTTACCTTTCTCTCATTCCATTCCATTCATTCAGAGTATAGTGAGAGATCCACCACATCAAAACAATAGTTTCTGCTCAGCTTTCGCTGGAAATGAAATTATGGTCGAGAGCGAATTGTTGAAAGTCGTTCCCATATTTTGGCGATAAGGACAAGACGTGTGGTGACCTTTCAATGCATGAAATTTCTTCACGGGCTTTATTTACGCCGCTGCAATCGCTGATCTTTGAAGATCGTTCCGTCGTTCCGTACTTGTCGTGTTTGTTAATATCTGAATGTATGGTAAGTAGAGTTCCCCTTTTCTAGAAAGCAGTAAAAAATATCAATATCGTGTTTTCTCGTATGATTTGTCATATTCATCCGCTATTTCAGAGAATAATTTCTGCGAGTAGAACTGAAGAAAAAAATATTTTTCAAAGCTTTAGTTTCACGTAGCCTAGTTTGAATTCGCAGCCAAACTGACAACAATAGTCGAATACTGAAATATATTCTAATATATCAAACTACAATGGACGTAAATTTTAACTTATTCACAAAAAAATTCAGATTAGGAACTGTCCATGTTGGTTATAGCCCACAGTACAAAGCCAAACATATTGCAGTATTATTTACAGATCAAGATGCTGAAACAATAATTCATGAACAATAATCAATCTGTACGTTTTTAGATAAAATGAATAACAACGATACACCATAAGTTTGACATTTATGTTTATTGCTTTACCTGTTCAAAATGTCCTCCAAGCTGATCCCTGCACAGCTCTGCTCTTTAGAATAGAATAAGGCAATAGGAACGAGCCGTTTGGCCCATTCTTTCTTTGGTGTGGCCTCCTGGCTTTCGTTCAAAATAAGTATCAACTCTGACAAAGCACTTGGTTGACCTTTGACGATGTGTGCCATAGTGTGGGTTCAAGGAAGAGAAATCAAGAGGAGACAAGTCTGTAGAATATGGAGGCAATGGTGTTCGGTCCGACGTGAATTAAATTTGTCACTAGACTCTGATTTCAAGAACTGCCGCCGTCCTGCTGAAACAAGCACTGACGTCTGGTGGTCACATCTTAAGCTGCATATTACACTTTATTCTTAATGACTCTCTCCAGGTAGACATCAGAGTTGACGGATCTTTCAAACCACACAACAAGGAAAATGCTGAAATCATCAAAGCAAACCGGCCAACCAACGTATGTATTCGTAAATACGAATCAGGAGCAATAGTTTATACAATGTTGAAGGATTTATGAATACAACGAAATAAAAGTCCATGAAACATGAGAATATTGCTTTTACTTTAAGATTTAAAATTTTCTGAGAATTTATATAAGTTATAGAACTAAAAATCTTTTCACTACTCCTTCGAAAAATGTTCTTCGCACTCCAACGCTACCTGTTTTTCATTCCCACCAACCTTCTAAAAAATTACCGTACGCTAATGATTCGTGTATCCCAAAGCCAGTTATTATAATGAATAGTAAAATGCTAGAGACGAGAAATATGATGATTAGCGTGGAGAGTATGAGAGAAAGGCAGGAAAGCGCGCCACTGCCTGGTTCATGCTTGTCGCACCGCACATGCAGGCACCGCACATGCAGGCACCGCACATGCAGCAATCATTATGAGCTTGATGTGGTGTTAACACGTTGCCTCCGATTGCCTGACTGGTGTAAATCTTCACTTTGTACGCATAGTCACTAGAAGGATCTGAAAAAATTACAGAACCTAACCTAAGTGGTACACATACGTACCACTTCAGAGTTAACGTGTTAATGTATGTATGTATGTGGTCTGTGTGTGTGTGTGGTCTGGCGGAAGTCTATCATTGGAAACTCTACGCAGCACTCAATTTTCTTCTGTTTGCTACACAGAAGACCAGGCTTACCCTTCCTCATGTACGACAATGTGGAATGTTTCTATCATCAGACCGTGGAAAATCACGTTTCTACGAAACCCACATAAATAAATTCATGTATATTCATCTCATCAAGAAAATGCATGTTTTATTTGGATTCTTTCGATTCTAAAAACCCCTTCAAAACACTGACACCCTTAATTTACAAAAAAATGTGCACCGCAGCTGTAGCGAAAACGTTCGACGTATCTTATTCTTCTCCGTTGTTTCGACCTACGATTCCCGTCCTGGCTGTTGCAATGAGATGCAGAGCAAGGAATTCCTAGCTATGAGCATCAGACGTGGCTCAGGAGGGAGGGGCCTGGAGCAAACACTACAAATCACGAAGGCAATCAGAGTAAGGAATATTTAACTTTATCAGTAGCGTCATTTCACGAATGAGAAGAATTGAAAGAACAGCAACTTCGAAAAGAGAATGTTTAAATGCAGTGAATTGGGCCTATTTCATCATAAATTTTTCAGAAGAAGTAGGTAGGTAATTCAATTATTTTACTGTGATTAGTATAATCAATAATTTCTTTATTTTTAAAAAGTTTTCAGTTTTGACCCTTTATGCAATACCAGAGTAAGGACCAAACTGAAGAGACATAACGTCTTCATTTTTTCTCAATAAACATAGTTTTTTATGTGACTCCCATGAATACAAAAGTATTTTGAACATACTGAAGCTATGCTGATCAGTAATTTCCATACTACCATAGCGCGTTCGTAGTTATTTTACCTTCAACTTTGAACTATCCAATAGAAATAAACGCTGAAGGGAAGTATTAAAATTTGCAAATAAATAGTTCACCAACCGTGTCTGAGGCGAACGTGAAATATGAAGACATTGCTTGCTGGGGCTTGGAATTTCGGAGGTGGAAGTGATAACATTATGAAGTGCAGAAATTATATACGATTCACTCATGCAGATATGACAACAAATATAAACTGAGTTTATGTGTGTTAGTCTAAAAAACACGCATTAATAGGCGTTCATGTTTTTGAGGCTGTCATAATTCGCTGCTGATATGACAAGATATGATATAATTATGATATAATATAATTCAATGCAGATATGACAAGATATTCATATGATACGAGTAGTTAGGCTGCTACAGGTGGTTTGTTGTTGTGTTTGGTTCTCAAAGGTAACCACATGTGCAACCCATATTCCGACTTTGCATATTTCTCAATTTACTTAAAATGTTAAGGGATAATTGAACATGGCACATGAAATTTATGCTCCAAATTCCTGAATCCATGGCGTAGTTGTTGTACAATTATCTCATTCAGAAGGTTATCATTAAGAGAAGAGTGATGCGAAAAGTATACAAAATATGTATGTTTCATGGCACATCTTTACAATTTTTAGACTACAGCTGATGTGTAAAAGCTTTTACTACATTCGGCTAAACTTCAGAATGCTTCAGCAGCAGTCTGTTTCTTTGGAAACTCATGCAGTAAACAATAGCACTCGTAAATACTCGAATTTATTGTTGTAATGTTCGAATTTTCCATGAAATTAGTCATCAAATCAGCCTCACCACAGGTACTTCGATTCGGCGAGATTTGTTAGTTCGTATTTTACAAAAGTTATGCAAAGCAATTCATTTCTGAACACCTTCATAGTAGTATCAATAGAACATTGGTAATGGAGTTAAATTACCTGTAGAAAAATTTCTGTTGCCTATGTATTTTTATAGCGACGTTGCCTATAAAATTCCTGACATAGGAAGGACAGTGATTTGTCGCTTACAGGTATATATTTTAAGATCATAAAAAGACCCAAAAGAAAAAAATCCTCTGAAAATCAAATTTAAAAGAAAAAATAATACACAATAATAATCATCACCGAATGAAGTTTATCGTTACACAACTTTGATGAGATAATCAATTAAACAAAAAGTAGAAACTTACCATCGAAACAACTCTTTCACTTGCTTTATTCTATCATCCAAGTTACGCAATTAACGCTTCTCATTGTTTGGGGATATATTTTCGAATACTATTCAGGATTTATTTCACTACATTTTAACCAAGGAGATTAATAGAAATCATTCTTTGATTGAAGAAATTCCTGATAGTTTTGAATATTGTGTAAATACACGTTATACAGACAGGTGTTGCAACATTCTTATGTACAGCATTTGATTTAGCGTGTAAGGTAAGCGATATTGAGACGATGAATCAACAGAAATTTTTGTAGAAAATTAAGCATAAGGAGTTTGTTAAGGCCTATATTCATGCAGCAGCTCAGAGGTGCTCTGTGTATGACCCAATAAGCATAGAAAGTATCAGAGAAAGTGAACTGGTGCATACTATGGTTGCAGTCTGGCGAGTTTGTAGATGATAATCATGAATATTACTTATTACCTCTTGAATTACTTCTGTGTAGTTAGTTAGTCCTAGGGTATGAGTGTAAAAAAGTATAGATGTAAAATGTTCACTATGAGATTCTAGGTATAAATGTTGTATTGTTTTATTTTCTGTGTTGTAAAGTTATTGCTTTCTATACCTGGCAATCCCAAATGTTAATAATTTTGCTTGATATGTCTTAGACCCGTTAATGCTTTAGTTTCATTTACTTAAAGAAAATTGGGCTGACCTAGCAGTTTTATTATTTAATATAATAAAATTATATTATTACCACAATAGAAACATTCATACGAAATCAAAAGAAAAGAAACACATAATGAAATAAAGGGTTGCAACGAAAGTGATGTCCGATTCTTTCAAATAAATTTTAAACTTCATTATTTATAACATAGCATTTGTCACTGCATAGCAATGCTGCAATGAGTAGTTAAACTTTTTTGTTTTATGTTTTGAAAAACTGGTTATAATCTTTGTTTATACTGGAATTTATTTTTTACACTACGAATTTAATAAATGTACTAAAGCTACACAGCAGTAAAATTCATCCAGAGCGCAGATGGTGATGATGTGAATGAAAAATATTGTAGGAATTGTATTTCCATCCTAGAAGTGGTAATTTCGATCTGAAAAAGGAGTCAAATAAAGTTGCCTAAAAAACGCTCAATTTTGAAGAGCACAAAGCTGTGGCCATGACTCAGCAAATTCCACCACTACTTTTTGAGAACTCACAAAACAATTTAGCGTAACTCATACGACAATCTTAACGTTGAAATGGGTAGGATTGTTAAGGGAGAGGTTCACCCATAAACTGTTCTCAAAACTCTGCAACAGCGCGTTGTTTGTAGTGAGCTGTTGCTTTGCCGACATTGAAAGCCATAATATTTGAATAGGCTGGATTCTTGTGTCGAGAATTGGATCATCTACAACAACTCTAAACGCCCCCGCTGATGGATCACCCAAGGAATAGAACCTGATTTTTTTTCAAATTAATTAAATCATGTCGAGTACAGTATATTGTTGGATATTGAAGGAATTTATCCCTTCGAACTGTTACAAAATTACCAAAAAATTTCTGTGAATCTTAATTTTCATTTTCATCGCTATCGACGCTTGGAAAGCGACCTTCCTTATTGAACAGCAAGGGTGTGAATCTTGATAACGAGAATGCTGTCCTAACAGGGCTTGATTAACCAATAGATCTCTTCGAAGATCTTGTAAGGGAATTTTCTCCTAGCTGCTCCTTCTGATTATTACTAGTTTAGAAGATAAAACAGAACCATTCGGATGATTTTCGGCTGGCATCGAGGTAAACGACTGGAAAATAGTTGTAGTCATGTTTTTCACTGAACCAAGGAAAACTATTACAAGCATGAGATGTACGGTGTAAGTTTGTCGACATAAGGAACAAGGTACTAGACAGCAATAAAATTTATAAAAATTACTACATATTTGCATAATCATAAGTTTTCATTTTTTGTGCATATCATAAAACATAACACTAGTTTCGTTCCAACCACATGGTGCAGCGTAATCCTTTTTTATTTCAATTGTATTCTGTTACGATGTCTAATATTTTTCTAGCTGTAAGTAGAGCTTTATACCCAGACATGTTTTTTATTAGTCGGACATTGTCTTTGATATCGTTTACAGTGCAGTTCACTGAATCGAGAGTGTTCATCCGAGTGGAATGTGTTATGTTAGAATTGAGTTTCTGCCTGCATCTTATGTTGCACTTGTTCGGTCTCACTAATCTAAGCTCAGCCTGTTCTGATTGGATGCTGAGACCATCTTGAGACGATTCATTTGCAACTGCCTAGTATGCTCGAGTTCAATCAAAAAACTTAGAGCACGTGAAACCAACCTCGGACTACTATTTCAAGTCGTAGGATTTTTTCCAGATCACCTTTAAAGGGCTAGAATGCAACCGACCATAGGTGCTTTAGAGTTACAGAACACTTGGGTGCTTTGTTCGCCGGTGACAACTGCGTTGGGCAAGAAATTTTTGAGTTTTGTGTGCTCGAACTTTCACTTGATGTTGAGATTGTGCATTTCAGAAGTTATTTCAGTAGTCACCTGGTAATGAAGCTTGTCATCAGAAAGTATGAACAGAGTTTCTGAGGCTGTTTACATCAACAAATAATTGCCAATTGCCATCACCAGCTTGGTCGACTATCACCAGCTTGGTCGACTGGTGAGCAAATCTGCTTGCGAGCAGGAAGACCCGGGTTCGAATCCCGCTGCCGACATGGTTGACGCGGCTAGAAATACGGCATGGGACTTGGGTAAAACAACCGAATAATTATCGAAGTAATTATCCGACCCAAGAATGGGCCAGAAGGTTCGTTCCTATAGCCTCATTCTATTCTATTCAATGTGTTTATAGTTATTAGAATATTATTATAATATTAGAATAGGCAGTAAAATATTAATGTACTGTTGGTGGGATATTGTATCCGAAGATAACGAGGAAGAATAATTTAAGGGTGAAAATTAAGTAATATTTGAGATGGATAACTGTCATTAGCAAAAAATATTTTATATAAGAACATTTAATTTGTTTTCAAACTTTTCCCCTCTTGGATTCGTGTGACTTTGGCTTCAAGTTACATCAACAGAATTTACTAAACAATTTATTCGAACATAAATAATTAGAATATCTAAAAATAACATTCCATATCCAAACTCATCATTTCTAACAATAAATGACTAATTCAAGCATAGTCTTCAAAATCAAAAATAAACTAGAATTCTTTTTATTCTTCAGTATCTTATTTTAACTGGTGTTTTTATGGGAGAGATGTAGTTTCACGAAAAATATTGTGGGTGTGATTGGATTTTTATTTCACCCTCACAGTACACAAATTCTCGGGACGCTTATAACGACACATGACCTTAAAAATGTTCTTTAATTTCATACTTCTCAATATCTTAGATATTATGCTTGTATTTTACCATTCAACATAGGCAATAAGAAATCGAGCTGATAATATAACCTTTTCATAAAGAACTTTTTTTCTGGGGACACCGCCCAGAAAGCAGCTGGGCACCGTCATGTGCAAAAGATATTCAAACTCTTTTTATGATCTCCAGTCGGAACAACTCAGAAATATCACCATCTGATCCATTTTGTTAACAGAAAGCAGATTAAACAGACTATATGTAGAGCACCTAAAACTCATCGTATCTGACAACAGGCTTGATTATTCGAACTGATGAGTTAATACCTTCGAAAACTGGGAAAAATGTTAGTGGCGTCATTATCATAGAATTACTTAAATAATACAATTGACCTCACATGTGTTAAACAAATATATGTCCCATTTGTGTGTTACTGAGTGGGCGTGGTGTCATTGCTGAAAAGAATACGATAACATCTGCACAAATGGTAAAACTATTCTCATCATAGTAGATAGTTTTTCTTGGAAGTATTCAATGTACGCTTTTCATATATTATAAATAAAAGTCTTAAAATTGGAAAATTCATCATTTTTTAATATGTAGAATCGAATATACTGTGTGTTTAAAATTTGTTGAACGGCCACTGAATATATTTTATTGAATTTTCGTATGTTTATATTATATGAACTCTATCAGGATAGGCATCACACACTAACTGTAAAAACAATTCCTCACGATATCTGCGTTCTTTATTGTGAAGTATTTTTTATGGTAATTGACCTCAAACTAATTTGCAGAAGTGAGGTTAGTATTTATAAACTGTTTTAAAAATCTTCAGTAGTACCTTTTCCAAAATTTGCAATCTTCTAAGAACCGCGCTGTTCTCGAGGTTGTGTTACTCCTTAGTGTTTGTTGGAAGAAATCTTTAAAAGGTTCCTTTGTTCCCTTGACATCATGGAGGCATAATTTTATAGATATGAAGTACAGTTGTCCAAAATTTTAAATGTTAGCGTCCCTTCGTTCTATGTATTGTACTTTCTAAGTACTGCAGTTGTGTTGCTCAACAGCCCAAAGCAAGACTTCAGCTTACGGTAGCTTACCTCAGTTGTGGAGGTTCATTTGAATGCGCACTGGATTTTTTAAGACGTAACTCTTATCTGATGATTAAACAAAGAATTTACGCCTGCTGTGAGTTGGCAGTTTTCTTACAGTAATTTTTTTATATTCATGAAACGAAGAGAGTAATGATAATTTAGCTAACGAGAAACTAAAATATTCCTCCGTAGAGGAAACTTCTCTCGTAGTTTTTCAAATTACCACCCTCAATGAATTTCCTGAAGGCTTTTTATGAAAACCTGACAGGAATCATGGAATTTTTTCAAGATTTTGGTGCGTTCATTCGAAATTCTGACTCCTAAGTTCGGTGAAATATGAGCGAAACATTACCCTACAAGACAGGCTTGATGTAGTTCAGAGGATTCAGATCTGGAGATCTAGAGGACTACTGCTCACGATGAAGGGAGGAACATGAAGAACTAGTCAATCTTGAAGTTATTGGTCTCCGTGAGACGATGCCATCTTATCACTACGACATAGGCTGATGTGTAAAATATTTCTTTTTTCAGAATAATTGTAACGACTCCAGAATGTTACAGCTACAGTATTTGTTATGTTCTACCAATAGCTTTTCTAGTCTTTGTCACTATGCCTCGTACCAGAACACGCTGCCCTGTGGATTCGGGCCACTTTCCAGTTCACTCTAACGAAACAAAATGTGATCGTTCTAGTGATTATTACGATACTGAACGGGATTCCTTTCGAACTGGAAACAGACTCACGGAACGTGGCCTGATGAAGACGGTTGAGGATAATTTCAAATCTGGATAGTTTTCGTTGCAGAGAGTCAAGCTATGTAATTTTCATTGCTTTTAAAGATACTATCAGACTTTTGGTAACAGCCATTTGATTTTTTTTCGAGTTTCATTAGAGTTTCTCCAAGATAAATTTAGCAAGGCTTAATCTGGTCTATTCCTCACTCCCTACTTTTTCCTAGACCTCTTAAGAGTATAAACTGTAAACAGTGTGTACTGTTCGCAGTGCATTTTTCTATCATTCTTTGACTCAGAGAGGAAACCAATTACAGCAACAAAGGACACACTCCCATTTCTCCGCTCAGACTCATGCATGCTCTATGGCATGATGCACGAATGAACCATGTACGGTGTCCGCAAAAAATCTGCTTTCAGCTGAAAGGGTCATGACTTCATGCACTGCCTGCCTCCCAGTCAGTATCTTGAGCGTGGTTCAGCCGTAATTGTTCGCAAATTGTTGTTTGTAAGTTGTGCTGAGACTTACGAACAACATTTGTTCATTGCTGCGAATCAAGGAAAGAAAGCTTTATTTCATGAATTACTTTAGCTGCGGAACAAGCCTTCTATTTATAGGAGGCTGAACTTGCTGCAGCTTTTTTCCCTTTTACCCTAAATGAGCTTAACAAATCAAAATTGTTAGCGTTCGAAAATAAATTCTACAGTGAGTCTAACTAGCCTAGATTTGCCTAAGTTTACGAATTTTTGCAATTTACGTATAACAAGTTACTTATGCAGAGCGTTGAAGTTTGTTAGGCAAGCCGTAAGTTTTGAATGACCTAGGATCGTATTAATTGTAATTAAGGGCCTTAATCATAATAATTTAAAAAATTAAATAAAATAAGTTTGAACTGGATAATTTATTTAGGCACTAATTTAAGATTTACTCTAATTTCATTCGTCGTTGAAGTTACCATTCAGACTGCATGTTGATCTTTATAAGTTGATAAGAACCGCACTTCAAGAACTTATCATGCAGAAATGGTTTAGCGTCCTCTTCCAATTTTTTTTAATTTAATCCAGTATATGAATATTGTTCTCCCTAATTTCCATAATTGAGCAAATGGTAAGTTATGCCTAATCTATGAAATGCAGTCAATTAGAAGAACGTTATCTTCGTGTTGTGTGCAAATGATTTAAGTATTCTTTAATAATCTTCGTCCATATTCCACTTAGTATAATAATTTTTTCAGGCGGGTTTCTAATTTTTGAAGAAATTCTAATCGCCAATTTACTGGTTTCGAATGCCACTCAATTTTATTCTAGGTTTTTAAGTTGCGGGAACTAAGCAGTTCTGTACTAAATACGAACATCAAAGTGATATTTCACCTCTGTCTCTAACCTACTTTATAACCATCCATTTACTTCTGTCATCTGTGCTGAATACGAACCTCAAAGTTACATTTCACCTCTGTCTCTAACTGAACTTACAGCTATCCATTTACTTCTATCACTCGTTTAATAAAGCAATTTCCACCGCAAAAACCAAGCAGTTTCAGCAACGAACGTCTGCAAGTAAGTGCTTCGCTGAACTCCTTCAAGTTCAAACTTGTCTCCTCGAGTGACCGAACAAACTTGTGAGAGCAGCAGGGTTGTGCCCGCGTTTCTTCAGGTGTCGCAAATAATGGACAGGCGGCGTGCGTACGTGCTGCAAAGCACGCTGAGTTCCGACAACTATGTTGCACTTGCTGACTATTTATGCGTTTTTGTGTCCCTTGTAATGTAACTCGCCAATCTCGGACCGGAGCTCTTACTCGAGACCCAACTCCGACCTTGACCTCTCATCACCATGTGGTAGAGCCACAATATTTAAGGATTTTGAATAGGACGCGCTTTAGGTTGAACTCAACGTTTTTGAAACGTTTCTCAACAATGACTTGGCATAACAATGCTTCTTACACGCTTCCTTAATACCTGACAGACTGCATGTTTTCGAAAAATGAACTTTGGAGAATAATTACTTTACCTTTTTTAGACTGCTCGTGTGCTTAATTTATCCCTCGATGGGTCGCGTGGTTCGCCACAGACAGTAGAAAAACACGTCTGAATATAAATTCTTTCGTAAGTTACGGCTCCTCTGATCAATTTTTCCTCACTTTAGAGGAAGGAGACTTTTGCATGCTGCGTTTTAATATTTTCCCACGCAGTTAATATTATGTTCGTAGTATCTAAAACATGAAGTTTAATCCTTTCCAATACAAGCAATAACATTGTCCATTGACAAATATTAGTTTAGAACATCCTAAGAAAGTTGATATCCAAATTTCACAACGATACATGGGTAGAAAGTAAATCATAATTCCTATGATCATGATATGATCCATTTTTGTTCGTTGAGTGCCCCTTTCGATTAACTTAACCCTTTAGCAACCAATTTTTTTCTAGTTTGTACGTCTAAGCTCACAAAGACCGTCTGTACACTGATGCAATGAAGCACGCTGAGAGCCAGGCAGCCAAAAGAACGACGCTGTAACATGCCGCCGCGTTCAAACCTAGTAGCAACCTCATATTGCTCACTGTTTAATTACTAGAACAATTCTCCCAAAGACCGTAAAAGAGGACTGCATGGTCCTTTTCGTCGCTAAAGGGTTAAACAGTTGTAAAATACAACATATTTAGTGCCATGTATCCAAGCTTTAGACAAAATTTTGTGACATGAAGACGCAGAAACCAGTATAGTTTAGTCCGACACCGCATCACGGAGACGCTCGTTCCAGTTTTTGATACGACAGTTGATTTCTCTTCGTTGGCACGAAACAGCCCACGACTGATTTAAGACCGTTTTAGTGTTTGATATTTCTTGTGAATTTAGTTAACTTTTAGATTTATCGATTTTCTACCTCATACAGATTCATGAATAGCAAAAGAGCAATCTTTGTGAGATTTTCTTACGTATTTCTCTCCAAGTATTTTCCTGATTTTGTATAACTTACTAATATCATATATGCTTTAACTTTTTCTATTGAGACAATGTACTTCCAGAGATGCTACATCAAAACGCAGTGAAATTTAACTTCAGATAAAAGTGCCGTTGCTAATTTCATAAGTTTTATATTTAACTATTTTAACGCCAGTTAACATTATATAATCGACTTGTTATAATTATAATTAATTAGTTTATAATTGATAAACTTGTAATGAACGTCATCATCTTACTGTCTCCCATGACACATGGGGATGTATTATAATAACAAGCTTAATTTGGTCTACTCCTCACTCCCTACTTTTTACCAGACCTCTTAAGAGTATACACTGTAAACAGTGTGTACTGTTCGCAGTGCATTTTTTTATCATTCTTTGAATCAGAGAGGAAACCAATTACAGCAACAAAGGACACACTCCCATTTCTCCGCTCAGACTCATGCATGCTCTATGGCATGATGCACGAATGAACCATGTACGGTGTCCGCAAAAAATCTGCTATCGGCTGAATTGTCTGCAGTGGTCATGAAATTTGCGAAAAGAGTAACAATTTTTAATCCACGTCTTGTGAAGATTACTCCTTTAGTAGTTCTTCGTCCCTGTCTGAAGTATACTAACGTCTTCTTCTTTCTTGGCGCTAATGACCTTCATCATAACTTTGCAGTTTGTAGCTGTGGAGTATGAATAATAAAAATCATCATTCATGTCAAGAATTCACCTTATCTATTCCGGCATATTATTTCAAGTTGAAGCTTCAGACTTTGTTTTAGTGTTTTTCGTTTCAAGATACTAACGTTGTCATTTAAAAATTAATGTAATCATGTTTTCAATGCTGTGTTCAGACAAACGTTTGTCCATTTTGTTTTACATTTGTTTCATTTTTTATTCAAACAGAATGATGTTGGTGAATATCTTCTATTTCCGTCAAAAAAACGCTCCGTACAAAAATTTGAAGACATGTCAAAATATACAATAGTTCAGAAGAAGGAAAACTATTGTCCACATAATTCATCAGCAGTAATTATACGGCCTTGCATGAGGACATGATTGTGAAACTTTTCGGAAGAAGTTTGACTCATTACTGATTTGATAAATACTGATAGAAATATGGTGGCATAGGAAATAATAATTGGCTGTAACAGTTTGATACAAATACCGCACAGAGCCTTGAAATTTGCAGGCTTTCAACAGTGACAGTCCTTCGAATAACAAGTCTATGTGTCACGTTTAAGTGCAGGTCAACAGTTCACAACATAGTATCTGAGTTTTTTGCCCCTGAAAGTCTATCGTTTTCGTTTTTACGCCCGCCAAAATTTCGGACAGGAAACATTGAAAGGTCAGAAAGATATATTATTGTATGTATCCATTGAAGCGTTGAAAGCTCGATCTCGCTGAACCTATTTTTACTTTCACCTCAACACTCGAGCTGAAAGAAAGTGAAAACGAGGTGTTTTTGCCTTGTTTAATAGACTGCGTGCGCGACGCTAACTTTTACTTAATTAGATCGACCCTTTAAGGAAACTCCATTGACAAGTGTGGCCGCCGTCATCATGTGCGGAACCGGAACGCGTCACTGTATCGCCAGGGATTATCATTGTTATGCTCAGCTAATCAAGATCAGTTCGAATGAAGTCTTCTAGAAACCATGAATGCTTAAATATTGTCGGTAAATGCCAAACTAGTAAAACATGGCAATCGTTCTTGAACGCCTACCAACGTAAAAACCGACGTTAACGAAACACACCCACATAACGTTTTTGTGGTTTTAAACTGTGCTTTCGAAAAAACTTTGTTGATGAAATATAAAGACTATAGATCATTAATTGCAAAAAATTATGGTAAATACATATATTTCTGCTATGTTGTTGTTAACATTAACTCCTGCGCTTCATTGGCTTAACAATCTTTGTCGTTGCATAATCTGCAATGGATGACTTTGGATTTTCGGTTCTGTGGAGCATATGAATTTCATTTTGACTCTATACTCTCTGAACGCTGTTTATTTAAGCATTATCATGACAGACTAACTTGCCTTAAAGCTATTTTGACTGCTAAGCTTTTGCTCCAGTGCTTCGTTGCCTGGGCGACTTTCTTCTTGCATTTCGTTGACCGACGATTTTTTTCGGACAGATGCATGCTTTTGAAATGGCTCGTTCTTGCTTGAAGAACTTCTCTTGACGTCTTATGATACTTGGTCACTTTTTGCACGACATGTTTTCCTGAATTGTCGTAGTTATTACCCAGCTAGAAGGAACGATCGTGTGTTAGTACCATTTACGATTATCTCTCGCAAAGACATGACTCAGAAACCAGTTATTCGAGTGAATTCTTTTTACATGCATTTTGAACGTTCTTTTTAATAGCTCTGAATTCACACATTCTCTTTTCCAAAGCGATGTTTATCAAGTTCTCTTATTGGGTTCAGCTTTGGGAAATCATCATAAAAACCGACATGCCAAGGCAAAAAAGTGTCTTTTCGCAAACTTTGCTTGGGCGTGGAGCAGCAGTGCTGAGTAGTTCTTGTACGGGACCGACCTTAATATTTCAGCAAGCACAGGGTGCAGCAACATAACTTCCTTTTTTCAAAGCAAAACTAATTTAAAAAAAGGACGTTATGTTGACGCACCCTGTATAATCGTTTATGAAATAAAAATTACAAACATGAGAAACGGACAATTTCTCAGCGGAAAAATGTGCTTGAACTTAATTAGTGCTCCCAAAACGCCACTTAAAACCGACAGTCTAGTATATATAATGAATAATTTTATTTACATCAATATTTAGGAGGCCTAATTAAAGTTTTTCTGAATTAATGCGTTCTTTCTTGCCAAAACAAGATTAACTCTGTAACATTACAAAATGTTCCGCTGGTAAACGTAACTTATTCTTCAATCTCAACCGCAACTGATTGCTTAAAATGCATGTTTTCTGCCGCCCACTTCAAGTGTGAGCTACGTTAGTAATTGAATTTATTTTAACATAGAATTCTTCGCAGTTATTAAGATATTCGCCAAAAACTTGCGTTCTTTCTACTTTAAATTTGCTCTTGCTTACATCGTAAGACATGTAATAAGCTCCAAGCAACGCAAATCTTTTTCAACACCAAAACTGGTTGAGCTAAAACTTGCATTATTGTGCATTCTGGAGTTCCTACGAACTACAAGTGGCTTCTGACAAGTGGTAGACTGAGGCGTTCTCTTCAAGTCTTATTTTGTTACGGAAACATCGCTTGCCTGTGAATTGGGCATGAAAACAAGGATTGTAATCATCAAGTTTTCAGACATGTCTGCTCAAGCCAACGTCTGCTTGACCCCTAACACTCGAATTTTAACAGATGAAACGGTTTCTCTGCTCGACTGATTATGGGAACAGATTTAGGAGAGCCATGTTGCGTCAAGTATTTTGTAAGAAATAATGGTAACAATGTTATAAAATATGAAGCTTACAATTTCGCATCCATTAGTTTGATTGTCAAGCTTTTGCCACCATAAAGTGCATGAATTGAACTTCAACTTCGAACCGGATTTTGTAGTCGCATGAGTAAATTTCCAATGCAAGAATCTTCAAACAACTTTTTGTTAACGGAGTGTAAAAAGTACTAATTGTCAACGATGACTAAACTTTGGTCGTTATACATCATGGAAAGAATTTATTGCACCACAAAAAAAAGTTTAAAATCATCTAAGCTTGTTAACCAAGTATTTTTCCGCTCCACTCTAAGTTCCACTAGTCAAGAGGTTCAGCCTCTTCCTCAAATATGGAGTAAAATTTTTACTAATTTTTCCCGTTAGGTTTCGAACTTTAGACGCTAATTGCACTACTTTTTTTCACTCAAAAGTTATTAAGGAACCAGCTTACTCTAACTGCATTTATTGTCTGAACAAGGACATGTGTTTTAGTGGTGAGGGAATAGTTTGCAGGAGCCATGAATTTTTGATTTGGATTTTTTTTTTTTGGTTTGTCGTCTTAGTTTTCAGTGCTTAACCAAATGTAAGCTATGTCACTTTGTCATTCACTACTAGAAAATAAAGTCTCATTTATGCAAAACTATTTTTATAATTTGTTAATCAAAAAGTATGTACTGGAAACAGGATGTATCATAAGGCGGGCACGAATGATGACTCCGTTTTAGAAAATGCAGTTTTCATTGCAATTTCATTCCCCTGGTCAGTCTACGTTACAAAGATCGATTCGTGTAGTAGTCAGAAATTTATCTCGCTTAGTGGGAAATTAAGAAAATGCCTCCTATATTTGCGTTTTGATCTTAATTAATATCTATGACTTCGAACGCCGACTGTTTTCACTGAAACGATTTACTAAGTTTTATTTAGGCAACGATTTTTGTTTAGCGTTACTCGATGTTAGGCTGAACATTTGTAAGATCACCTCTTTGTTTTTGCTCCTCCTTATCAAAACGCTGATGTTGCAGCGTCACTATTCCGTGCATGTAAATCGTGCAGGAGTCATGGTCGTCTGTAGAATTCAGAACCAGTTTCTTGCCGTACCATTCTAAAGTCAGAGTTACCTAAGCAACGCTGAATAATATATGTCACTAAATGTTGACCTATAATGAGTATTTTCACAGTCTTCTAGTTACTTTATGATTCAATAATTGCAATGTTCGTTCATGGTACGACGAATATCAGGAAACGTGTTCTGTATTTCTCACTCGCGAGATGTCCATGACCTTCGTAGAATTAAGGATAACTATAGCCCTTTTTTCAGTAGCGGGTGTGGTGAGTCAAGGGGACGAAGAAAGCATTTGCAGTAACCCTAGGTGTCTCTTGACTCCATTTATCCACAGTTCAGCGACCCACGGCAAGGTTGTTCCAGTAGGTTAAAACGTTTTATTCCTTGTGACATTTATTTAAGGGCTTCACACAAACAGGGCTCTTTTTCTAACTTAAAACTAATTCAATTCTACATTTTCTCTATTTTGTATACTAAGCTAATGAAAGTGCTAGTGTTAACGAAGAAAAAGTACTAAATTTTAATTTGTACTTAGGTAATGCAAATTCTTTCTTCTTTTTGTTTAATATTATGTCTGGTGGCAACGAAACTTATGAACGATTTTTCGAATGAAGTCTCAAAACACATTTATTAAAGTACTGCTCTTCGTCATGAAAAGTGTTATGAAATATTGAGTAATTACCCTTTTCTTTGGGATTATAAAGATATTTACTATTATTTTCAGCTTTAACCTAGTCTACGCATACCAATTTGATCATTAAATTTGATGTATTTTACTGTATGAGTTTAATCTTCCTTGTCCAATTTTATAGGGTTCGTTAATAGCTATTAAAACTCCTGTAAACTTCAATAATTGCTGCATTGCTGCGTCACTCAACTTTTTCGCTTAGAAGTGACTTGGCTCTGAGCTAATAGAAAGGTTTTCATCCTTAAATTACAGTAACGCTGTTCACACATAGTATGGTTGATTGAAAACCTTTAAGAAAAACAGCTGAAAAATACCACCTCATTCTCCTTATTCTCTTGACTTTACTCCGTGTGAGTATCGCTCGTTTAAGGGACTACTGTCATTAAAGGCGTATAAAATATAACAATCTGCTCATTTATTATAAGCAGATATTTTTGTCCTGGCATTGGGATTCAAGTCCAGGCTAGTTTTATGGGCGGAATACACTCATGCACTCAATGCGTGTAATTTCCTATTCAAGAACAACTGCTGTTCTAGGCAAAGGTACCCGCTGTTGAAGGAAAAATTTACCATGACTTTTCTTAGGTAAGAATAACTGAAGCTGCGTTCTTCATTGGGTTCTAAGTATTAATTTAATTTCATGCAAATTGTCATTGATAGGAGCTTTTTGTTATACATTATATTGAACCTGAGAAGGGGAGGGGCTGTTGAATTGCACAACATCTTTTATAATTTTAACATTGAAAAACTTCAATTATCATATGTCTTTCACATCAAACTTTATTTGACTTCAGCTTCTCCCATCTGACGTCTTACAGTATCCGTAAACATATATTTTTCATTGGTCTCATATATCGATGTAAGTTGCGAGGAATTCTGAGGCTTAATTTATGTTCATTTTTGCCTCTCGTTGCACTCACGTCTCACAGTAAGCTTGGTGGCCGTACAGCCATCCAGATTGATGAAAGTCTCCGCGACAGTGTCATCACAATCTATGTACTATAAAGTCTCTTCACCATTTACCAAGTCTCTTTACCCAGAGATAGTAAAGAGACTTTATGGACACCCTGTACAATATCCCATGTATAGCTCGTTCCATCTTTGTGAAGCGGAATTTTGCCGTCCATTTTATCCCTAACTATGTTTCAACTTTTTGAGACTCGTATGACAGAGGCAAAGACATACTCAAAGTACGTGTTTGCCTAATCGTATTGCATAATTTCTACCCAAGTTCCGGTTAAAATATAGCATGACGATATTCAAATAGGCTTGTACTTATCTCTTATTCAATTGTAATGACTACAGAAACAGGTGATATCTGCATTTTGGAATGTTTGTATCTAGTTACGTCCAGTGTATTTCCGATCGTGAAACGTTTGATAAGTTACTCCTCGGAAAGTTTTAAATATATAGTATTATCTCTTCTTGTATTCGTTCTTGTTTTGAATGCCAATTTGAGTTACTTCGTATTTAAATGCATACCAACAAGGTAAAGTCTAGTCTTCTCGTGCGTAACATTGGAAGTGAGACTTTCCGTACCTACACGCGACTGTTTTTGAAAACAGATATTTTGTGGCAATGTGCATTAGCTGTAAATGATCACAAAGCGTGCGTTGCTTCTTAAAATGGAAGCTTCATTTCATAGGGAAAATGTTTATCGAAAAATTGAAATGCTATTTTTAGAGCTAAAAATTTGTTGGTTCGAAAAATTTGGTTCCAATTTGTTTGCTGTTAGCGGAGTCTACTGAACTTCTGAATTCGTTACTTTATTATTATTATTATCGCTACATTCCTGGTACTTCAATTCGCAACTGATGTTTGATTCCCGCTCCTTTATGTTCATCTTTGCTTCAGATTACTACATGTAAAATTTTCTTATGTTTACATTGTGAGTGTGATCGCAATTCAATGCTCATCCATCATTTAAAATCCACATAAAATGCAGGATATAAATAAACTTGATTTTTCAATTATGAAATTCTACTTTACAAGTTCTTGACATATGCCGTAATAAATCAGTAAATTTCCATGTATGATAAGTTCCGTGACTCGCAAATTGTCGAAATTTGAATATGCAGTGGTCAATGATTACTATTTCATGATTGGTGTGATACTTAAAATTTGACTGTCACTGGTGACAGTCCGCACGGTCATTTATATTCTGAAGTCTATCACTTAAAAGGGAGCAATTCAATACGCCCGTCGCTTACTTCAGTACATATGCATTTATTTTCGGCTAAAAATACGGTATCATATTTCTTGCATTCTGTACTTAAAAATTTTTTTACGCAATTTCAATCAGGTCCTTTATTTATAGAGTTTCAATTGATTTGATTGGCCTTGTACCGTCGATGTAAAACCGTTCAAGTTCAATTTTGTTTCAATATTAGTTAAAGCAAACAACTTCAGGTATATAAATATTATGCATTCTTAACAGTGGGACTGAACGATGCTCGCATGAAATTAGCGTTTGCTACCTAATTATTTATCTGAATCAGTAGAAACCCAGTCTCTCTAGAGTTAAACTGAAATTTACCCTTTTATATCATAAATTCGGAATTCTTATTTTTTCAAGCAGCTGATATGTATCTGAAGGGGATTGTAGATTTGCGTGTCAATCCTGAGAAGCAATTGATTTCAAGCATCGATGCGAATGTCACCAATTGGGGCCAGCCTACACAGCTGTTTGACGTTGACAGACACGTGCCCGACTGGGAGCTATGGCAGAGCTAGTTCTTGCGCTGACCTTTTGAGCAGCTTTCTAGAGCAACCACTCCTGGATGCAGAGGGCTGTGGTGAGGACCTCGCCCTATCTCTATTTGTGCCCGCAGCAGCGACGCGCAATCCTCATAAGCATCACAAAAACGATACCGATCCGCGCCAGCAGCTCCAGTTTCTTTTCCAGTACGAGGTGAATGTATTTTATGATAATTTGTTTGTGCTGTGCAATCGAAAAAGGAAAAATTCAGTGTGCGATTATATATGTGACACTGATTTTGAACGAGGTTTGGAAAACTCGTTGTAGCTTGTGAAAAATGAATAATTTTCAAGAGCTAATTAATGGAAATAATATTTTACTCAAGGTGTCGGCCTTGGTATATTTTTTGTACACATACACTCTAAATTGTTGAATTTATCTGTTCTATTTAGGGTTCATGACTGTTTCCCGTCAGAAACGACCTTCAAAGTTATATAACAGAATTGTGAAAAGTAAACCATTTAATCACTCTTAGTCTGGTCTGCAAACATAACATTCTCTCAAATTTTTAACGAAATCCTCTCTCAATACCTATATAGTATCAGACGCGTTATTTATTTCATATCAGTATTATATAGCTACTGCTCCCGCCAATTGAGATATTCGTTGTCTCAAATATTGAACAATCAATGAAGAGGGAGTTAAAGTTCAGTGTATAACCGGCACTGATCATGCCAGTTACTTAAGAGCTTGTGAATTTTATTTTAGAGTAAACTTTTTGAGATCAAAAAGCTTTACGCTTCTTACGGCTCTACTTTATTTGTATCAGTGAATGTTAATGTACTGCTCCATATTATTTAACAACAAATTTTCAAGACAAAAATAATTTATAAAAAAAAGTTTTCACTGGTAATTTTGGCTGCAATTTTGATCGAAGGTTACAGAGGAGTTTTTGTTGTCAAAACCGTATTTTAAGATACTGCTGCCTGCTATTCTTGGAGGTCAAAGGATTTTAAATATTCTATAGTGTACTTGAACTTCTTCACAAGTGTATATTAATTTTCCGAGTATAGGGTCATATTATATAAAAACTTTATTCTGTCATTAAGAGCACAAAGTTTCAGAGCATAAAACAAGGTTTTATGGCACAAAGGAAAAAAATTATCGCTTTTCTTGATTATAAGTTTAATACAGTCTTTTATGTAGCACACTTTTTTCCTTGTTGCCGCCTAAATTTTTCCTTTCGGGTATAATCGAATGAAAAACGCTGCTGAACTTTTCAACAGGAAAATGCTATTAACTTTCTCTTCTCCCTGAATGCTCCATCAGTAAGTTCAAGTGCGGTTTCAAAAGGGACAAAAAAACGATTTTAATAAATACAAATGTAATCTACTTTCATTAAAGCAAACACAAATCAGATGTTTTGCTTTACTCTGAAGGGTGTTCAATAATCACATTCATCTGTTTTTCAAAGTGACTAGCTGAAATACATATTTTTTTCAACTATAAATTTTGGCATAATTTTTGAGTAGTCATAGAAACTGGAAAAATTCTATGAATAAAATAAAAATATGACACGGAAAATGAATCTAAGATGAAACTGTACAGTTAAATAAACTTATGATTAAAGCAGAGTCATGTCGTAATTACCCGCTCAATGGAACGCGATATCTGAGAGCTGGCCGTACAGCTTCTTCGCTAGCAGGCTCAATTTCTACACGTCCGTCATCGATCTCAACTTCAAAGGTGCGAGCTCCAGCATTGTGTTGAGTGCTACCAGCGACGGCTTGATCTTGAGCTGCAGAGGCACTTCTTCCTAAACCTTGGGCACCGAAGTCAGCCGAGCCTTGGAAAGAAGGTAGGGGAACTCCCACGTTTTGGGCGCCACCGAAACCAGCGCCACTGAAACCAGCACCGCTACCACCGTTGAATGAAGCCTGAGGTTGAGTAGCAGAAAGGGGTACTCCAACTCCACTCAAAGCTGAGTTGAAGGAAGCACCTCCAGCATGAGAAGCGGGAGCAGGACCAGGACCTGGAGCAGGTCCAGGAGCAGGTCCTGGAGCACCTCCCAATGTAAGTTCCAATGAAGATTCGAAACTGTCATCATTTTGGAGAGGTCTAATCGCCTGGCTGTAGGCAGTTTCCAAATCGAGACCACCTGGCAGTTGTGGGTTTTCTCCGTCACGAACCTTAACGTAGTAAACTTCAGGATCAGCGTCAGGGAAGGCAGGAGCTTCGATAACGTTGTCGTCTTCGGCGCTTTCGTCCTCCAGGACGTAGACGACAGTCTTCTTCTGAGGAGGAGGAACAATGACAGGGTTGCGAGTCTTAGCTGGTCTCGAGCGCACGAAGATAATGTTGTAGTCGAGTTGGGGAAGAGGAATTGCAGCGGGATCGATCGATTTGGATTCGGGCTCTGGTTCGTCTTCTCGGCCGAAAACGAAAATGTTGCGATTAATTTTTGGAATGACACATCTGCTACCGTGACGCAGTTGACCTGCAGGGCATGGGGTGGAGGAGAAGAAAATTTCATCGGATTCATGGCTGTCGATATCATCATCAACTTGAACTCTGAACTGGGCAGTTCCTCCAACGTTCACGTTTTGGGCTGTTCGAGCTCCTGCAGAAGCCACCCCAACTTGACCAGTGGCAAAACGGCCAACTCCTTGCAAGCTCTGGAGATTTTCGGAGCTGTCGAAGTCGTTGTCATCATCGACTTCGAGTCTAAAAGTCTGTCCGGTGTTGGTGCTCAGCTGTCGTGCTGAATTGTGTAGGTTTACGCTGTTCTGCGGACGACGGATGATGTACTGATTTTGGGGAACGGGGCCGGCGAGGGCCACCGATGCTAGACAAGCTACGACCTGCGACAAAAAAATAATCATGTTTAGATCAATTTGAAAAGCGATTACCATCTTCCTTCCCTAGCAGCTGATGGTGGTACGTAATTTTTTATTATTGTATTGAATTTTTCGAACAGAAAAAGTGAAGGAATTTGCAAGCTGCTGTATTGATGAAAATTATTATTCATAGGCCATCAATTCTAGTTTTAGTCTATAAAAAGTATGCCTCATGAGAGTAACAAATACTTTCGACCCGAGGACAATTCCTCGTTCTGAATTACGCATTTGTATAATTTACTGAATGAAACATTGATTCTCAGGTTTATAATTGTTTTAATATTATGTAACTTTTATACTTGCTTCTTCTACATAACCTGTGATGTAAAGAAGAAACCTGCCCTCAAGTGCAATAGATTCCCTCTGATATGGTCATATTTTTAGAGCGAGTATCCAAGTCCCTGCCAGCAGCCAAAGGTGGACCACTTTTTGCATCATAAGTTAAGGCTTGTGAACAAAAAAAGCCCCGGCTCTAGACTGAAAGTAAAAGTTTATCGGCAGTGGGCCGACGTTCCTTTTAGCTGGGAGTTGCCCGCCATGTTTTCCCTCTGAGCATCTCGAATGGTTCTTTTAATAGTCATGCTTGTAAGCATGTAGTGCTACTGCATTATTCATCTTGACTGTTGAAGAAAGTTGAAAACACACTGTCATTACAGTTCATAAGTAATCAATTGATCCGCTTACAATGCATTTATGCAAGCCATTCACTAATTGGATAGAGCTTACGAAAGAGAATGTCGTAGACCCAAGCTCTCTCTGTTTAAATTGTCACCTCACCACTCAACGATTGGTCCAATCAAATCCGTGACTGCCAACGATTATGAGCCATGGGTGTGTTATTAAATGATTAGAGCAGGCCCGTGGAATTTGAAAGTGCATTGCAGGCTTCACATTTAATAGCGTATAAAGTCTGGGTAAGCACCGGTGACTTCTTTACTGCTTCATGATAAAAATATTCTTCTAACTGAGTCATAAGACAACTTAAATTTTGTAGAATTTTGATGTCAGCTTCCCAAGGCAACTGCCCAACTCTTTCATTGTATATATATAGATCGCTAATAATCAATAAGTTTGGGTTGAAGTATTCAAGAAAATTATGATTGCGATGACTGTTTGCACCTTACCTTGTATAATCTGACAGTGGTAGATTAGTTCATATTTTGTTATTAGATTTTCGTGAAATGATTTCGAATGTCTTCAAGTGTGACAAGAAATTTTTCTTAGTACTTTTACTACAAGTTCATGCATTACCTTCCTGTCAGTAAGTCAGCTTCTTTATGACATTAATGAACAAAGACAAAGGATTCTCTATAAAATATGTATTGATTTTCAATGCACGGTAAACGACGGTTTCCAATTTCAGAAGACATTAGCCTTGAACGAAAGCGAAATAACAATTTCCATAAAGTTCAGCACGTACGCAATGATGGAAGAATATAGGTCATATTGTAATTATAAACCCAGGAAGAAGAATTTTATTAGGTAAGTAGTGTCTGCCATGTCTGTTCAACAGTAATTCATTTCACTTACCCTGCATTGCGATACTAATACCTAGTTTACATACATACGTAACTCAGCACTACTCATTATGAACTTACCGCCAGAGAAACTTTGACCTCCATATAAATTTACAATTTTTCATTGATAATAAAAATTTTACACTCTGATTATTATGATAACATCCTTCAATTTGGTATCTCCACGGTGGAATTTTGTGGATACCAGTGTGGTTACTTTTAAATACTTCAAAGCATTGGGTTGAAACCGAAAATAGTCAACTTCGAAACAGTCATTCTCTCTGTTCAGCGAGCATGTTATTTTAGATTCATTTCTTATTTTACCTTCTCGCAGCGGACTATAAAGCTCTCCAATAATTTATTCATATGCTCTAGTCTGCTGGATTGAGTCGTCCAGTGCTCAATAGAGACAGAAATATAAGGCATAAAGCAAATTATGTTGAATGCATGTGCATTTGCCGCACCTTTCTATTGTACTTGGTCTCAGTGATGGAATTTCCGCGACCGACATTCTTGTACGGGTTTTTTCACCAGCTTCTCATGTAGAGTTCACTCTTTCATATAAAGAAAAATTAAAAATATTGACCGTCTGTTAGGGCGAAAGGCACGTTCGGGCAGTTTTATGGAGTCAAAGATGTGTGGTGCTGACCTCAGCATGGAGTGAAAGATGTGTGGTGCTGACCTCAGCATAGAGTGAAAGATGTGTGGTACTGACCTCAACATGGAGTGAAAGATGTGTGGTGCTGACCTCAGCATGGAAATAAGGTGTTGGAGTAAATGGTTTTGGAGAATGATGAGTAAAAATGCACTGATTTAATTTCAGCCAGAGTAGTACTTCATTACTCATTATGATTTTATCCATTTCTGGGTTGCTTCTGTTGTTCAACCATAATTCACAAGTATTTTCCAATTACTATAATAAAAAAAAGTAAGGTATTTCATTCCAATGTGTTCTTCTGAATCTGGTATGTTCTTTGTACAATTTGTACAGATTAATTTACGGGACTGAATTTCACAAACTTCGAAACTTCATAAACAAATCTCTTTTTCAAATTTTGAACATGATATTCATTTAAAAACTGATGTTAAGGAATTGATCACCTGACGTGTGGTGTGTGTCATACCAACTCGAAAGAAAAATTGAAATAAAACCAAGTTGTAAGAAACTGACGGCTAAATCACAAACTCTAAAACGCAAAGGTCAACTCGTCATTTAGGCGTTCAACAACGTTCATGTGAATGCTCGTAAAAAACGTTACATTGCCACATTCTGAGGCCGCCCTTATTCGGAAGAAACATTCTGGGACACTAGAACGCAAACTGAACTTTTTGAAGAGGTCGCAGCGGCGCTTGCGACGCTGAGGTCATCCTAGCCGGTGACCCGTGAGGTATGTTTTTGTGGTGAACTCATTAAATCCGTGAATAAAATAAATATAAATTCATAACTCGTTGCGTTCTACAATAAAAAAATTAATTTCCAACTATCGATTCATTATTATGTTATGTATTTGCAATGTGTGTCTCTGATATGGTGTATCGCATAACTAAATTCATGGAAAGGTTAAGGTATTCTTGAATAGTTTTGTCCAGAACTTGAATAAATCGTTTACCAATTTCTTTCTGGCTTTCATTCATATGATTTTCATTTTTAGTTTTATCCTCTTTCTGACAAAGAGAAGACATTAGACTTGTGACCTACGATTATTTAAAAACTATCTTGATAGGCAGCTCAGGGGCAAAGTTTTTCACCGTTTTTTCTAAATTTCTCAGCTAATTTATATAATATTCAATATAAAATGGTTTCAATTTCTTCACCAAGCTCAAAAAGAGATTCTAAAAAAATTTCAACCTTTATATAATTGAAACTACTAAATGGTTATCCAGTGTCTGACCATTATACAGTATACAGTATATTATACAGTATACCTTTGAATTTTTTAGTAGTAAAATATCGATTTTATTACACACTGAAAGTGGTATTAATAATCAATTGCTTATTTTTTAGTTGGATTTTCTCATCAGAACTAGAACCAGTGATGAATCGATGAAATATTTCATTGTATAGAACTTAAATATCATTTTAAATTTTGACAACAAATATTGTCATGTACATAATAGTATGGTGTAGTCCAAGCAGAAGAGTACGAAGGTGTCAATGTTAAACATGACCACGATGAAGGATGCGTGTTTTGATGAAATTCACATTTTTAGACCCATCACCCGCCATCGATCACACATAGTCTTTAAAACTTCTCCTGGTCCTGCATTATTTGTTCTGCTTGATTTGGTAACTACTTTTTACTTTGGCATAAAATACTTCGTGAAATACGAACGATTTTACTTCTAATGTTTAAATATCAATATTAAATTTATATTCGAAAATTGACTTCTAATTAATTTTTCCTAGCGAAGTATAAGTCAAACTCTGACTTATACTGTTAGTTGAGAAATGTTGATTCTAGCTGATTTTGATTTGTTTAATTTTGTTTGAGTGCGTCTTTTACAATCTCTGACGTAAACGAACAAAAATAAACCGATTCGGTTTAAAACTAAAGGAAATTTGGCCATAACCAAAAATGAATTATCCACTGAAAATCTGAAACATCTTTGAAGTTGCCGCAAGCGTGGCCTAAGTTCATATTTTCAGGGCATAATTCATTATAGGTTGTTGTGAAGAGACCACAGAGATGCTGTAACTGACACTACCTCATGCAGACGTCTTCAATCTAGTATCACTTGTGCGCTACTCCTCACACGGTCACTGTGCGTTCCTTCACAAACTTGAGGTGTACATTCACAGCATGTCTTAAATGTTCTCACTTTCTTCAACCTCGGACATCTTATTCCCCTAAATGTAAGCGGTCGCCACTCACCAGAGCCGTCAATTTCATGTCGATTGTGTCGAGGATGTACGAGGAATGAGGGAACGTGCGCCGTGCCCTTCTTTATATAGCACCTCTCTCTTCCAGATCTACAGGGTTCAAACCTCGGAGAACGCAAGGGTACATAGGAGCACGAATCTCCTGTCAATTTCTAAGCTACCTGTGTATTAAAAGCGTTTCAAATCAATAAATTAGAATTGGTCCTCACATGAGGGCTTCCTTAAGGTGTTCATTATGATTTTATTACTTTATTGAGTGCTTTTTTTGCTCAACACTACTTAATAACGAGGTAAGAACGAGTACTTGCTATCTATGAGGCTAGTCGGCTGACGTACGGATTCTTTTTTTTTAAAGAAAAAACGATTCTAATATCTGAGCTTATGCACTTGACCTTCGTGAAAACGTTTTTGCCGTTTCTTTTTTATCAAATTTCTTCAGTAATGACTGACTTTTTATTTGTTTTTATTTCTTTGCCGAAATATGCTCGGACGCATCGTAGATTTAGTCGAGGGCGTTTTTTTCTGTCTAGGAAATTCGTTTTCAATGCTAAATAGTGCATGTGTCCACCACTGCTTTTGTGCTATTTTGCTTCAGTTTTGTGTAGGATCGTCTTAATTAAGGTACGATCTTTAAATTTTGTATAATATCGCTTTGATTTATTGACATCTTATGCTATTCTGTATAATTTCGCCAAAACTTTCTTTTTCCAAAAAGATATATTTGATTTCTGGTGAAATTTGATTTAGTTTTTAATTGGATTTTTCATTCTATTTTCAGACATCTTTTAGGTAGCATTTTGTTTAATATCACCTTGACCCATAGATATCCTATACCATTTCTGACATAGATATCCCACTAGCATTAAACTGATATACTCTTTACCAATAGAAACGAAATGACTCTTTATCTTTTTATTTCTTTAAATGGTTCGGAAGTGCTTTCAAATTCATTCAAAATTTTGACGGAAATGAAAAAGACCAAAATTTTGACGGAAATGATCACCAGCTTGGTCGACTGGTGAGCGAATCTGCTTGCGAGTGGAAAGACCCGGGTTCGAATCCCGCTGCCGACATGGTTGACGCGGCTAGAAATACGGCATGGGACTTGGGTAAACAACCGAATAATTATCGAAGTAATTATCCGACCCAAGAATGGGCCAGAAGGTTCGTTCCTATAGCCTCATTCTATTCTATTCTATTCTAAAAAGAATGAAGCTACTTTGCGTTCCTCGTTCTAGATATCATTCTCTAAGCAAACCTCAAACAGAACCAGGACACAATTTTTAATCTTAATTCTTTCTGGCCGTTCTTTCTGGGTGACCGTACACCTCGAGTACCTGGGTGGGAGTTTTCCATACAGTGATGCATTTTTGGGTCTCTTAGACACGCAACGCTAACGCAGATCTTGCATTCAAGTTACAGCAAATGATATCCTTTTGAGGCGAATGTGGAACGGCCTAATTTGTACGGTATTTGACATTTTATCATTTTTTCAGAGTCATAAGTGATTAGTTGGGATTTAAGTTCAAAGAAATTGTGTGTGGAAGTACTTAGCCATATGAGTTATTATAAGCATTAAAATATGAGGCTTTGAAGTTTAGAATTTTTTCCAGTGAAGTGACTTTGCATAATAATAGTTTTAGAACAAGCCAGTTTTCTGGAGCTTTAGTTTTTGGTGCCAACGAAAATATTCTAAAGCCACTATAAATTTATCAAAAACTCTGCGCAAACGCTGATTACGAACTGGGAAGAGGTCACTTCGATATCACACATCATGATCGTGTTGTCATTTAAAATTTGAACTAAAGTTTTCTTGCTAAAACTTCTAAAATGATTTTTAAATTGGGAGCTGGTGACGTTCAAGGCTTCTTTTAATTCAAGTCCAGGCGATGTCCAACTAGCTTTCAGATAAAATTGTGAATTAGTTTGCCGTGAAATTTCTGCAATTCATTGTAAGAATTGGTTAATGCAAAATTTTATGTGAAAGCGAAGCTTTAAATACTAATCACCGTCACTAGACCATAATAAATTAGCATACTAACTATGGCTTGCCTACCGAAGCAAATCAATTGAACAATTATCTATTTTCAGGTAATGTTAAGCGTCTGGCAGTGCAAAACCTCGAGTTAATAAATACGAGATATTGACGGAAACAAAGGATTAAGTACTCTTCTGTTTACTGAAAATACCTCGTAAATTTTACTGTCACAGACATCAGTATGCTGTTTTGTGTACCGATGTCACAGAACTAGGAAAAATAAAAACAATAACCGTGGATAATGACCGGGTGCTTTACAACAACTATGAGACTAATGCATAACACAAAATACTATTAATTTGTGTAATCATATACTGATTTTTAACTCGTCCCAGACCCAAGCCTGAGAGGACACGTTTTTGTTTACATCATTTGCAGGACAATAAGGTTACCCACGAACATAAAGCTACATACCTTAAAAATATCTTCTCGAATAAAATAGGTAAGAGTTCACAGGTTTTGAACGAACATATTTGTAAATTTTTTGGTTGGTAGTTGAAGTGCATACACATGAAAACCAGAAAAAGAGATTAAAGACGCATAGGCCATCTATGGCTGGAAAGTGTCGGAGGCGTGAGAGAAGTTTCCAACATTTAACAGTTGATGCAAGTAGAGGAACTGGTCGTGTGTGGGGCACCCCGTATGGGGGAGGAGCAAAAGCATATGCCTGAATATGATTGGCTGAGGGTAGATACAAATGCTCGTAGATAAGAAAAATAAGAAAGTTAGGAGAGATTTCTGGACTTAGCCATGAATTAAAGTACAAGGTCAACATTCCGCCGTAGTTTTTCCGGTTTATGCGGCAATTGTATTTGATTGATTGTCTTCAGAAGCGTAGTGTTTGCTTGTGCTATCCTCAGAAAAGATTTTGTTTCTCATATTCGTCTTCAATAAAATATTTACTTACTTTATTCATTGTGCTTTGATTGTCTTCAATAACCATCATGATCTCACAGCTATTTCCCATGAGTGCAAAGTTGAGCAACAAATACTCTCAATATGTCAAATATTTTTCATGCATGCAAGTATTACTGCTCTGACGCTATGACAGCATTACCGCTAATATTTAGGTGTACATCATAGAATAGTTAATTCGCATACCTCTATTACAATACAATTTGCAATCAGAGTTCACGTTTGTTTCGCGAAAACAGGCCTCATATTTTTTATGTCTCAATGTGTACACAACTGAAAATTTAACCACACTGCAGTTTTCAGTGTCTCATAATTTCCTATATGTTTTTGCACGTTGTTGTGCTTTCACCAAACGGCGAAAGCTGGTAACTTAAACCGAGCTGAATCAACTTCTCAAACTCATCGTCACACTCGCCCATAGCTTAACATTCATTAAGGTACTTTTAGAAGCCTTGTTCGATGAGCCTTCTTTTTTCTTTGTGTATCTATGGTTCACAATCACCCTTCATTCTCTCACACCAACCACCTCGAGTGGTGGATTGCCCTTTTTATTCATCCTCTCTTCATCCTCCATCCTCTCTTCTACGCAGCTTCTTCAGGCGGTAGACCACACATGGTGCGAGGTAAGCTCAATAACTGATTGACTGACCTGATCGCCTTCTCTGCTCATTTCGAACTCTGGTTCACACCTTCACAATGTCTGCAAGACATCATAATGAGTGTGTAGTGACCTCAATTGTGTCACACGTTCACTGTGTCTACAAGACATCATAATGAGTGTGTAGTGACCTCAATTGTGTCACACGTGCACAGTGTCTACAAGACATCATAATGAGTGTGTAGTGACCTCAATTGTGTCACACGTTCACTGTGTCTACAAGACATCATAATGAGTGTGTAATGAGGTCAATTGTGTCACACGTTCACTGTGTCTACAAGACATCATAATGAGTGTGTAGTGACCTCAATTGTATCACACGTTCACTGTGTCTACAAGACATCATAATGAGTGTGTAGTGACCTCAATTGTGTCACACGTTCACTGTGTCTACAAGACATCGTAATGAGTGTGTAGTGTCCTCAATTGTGTCACACGTTCACTGTGTCTACAAGACATCATAATGAATGTGTAATGAGGTCAATTCTGTCACACCTTCACAATGTCTACAAGATATTATAAAGAATACGTAGTGTTGTCAGTTGCGTCAACCCTTTAAAATGTTTAACAAAATTTAAAGGTGCAAACAACATTGCTGTGTTCATTCAATAATTCCACACACTTAAATTATCCGAAAGGTCGCTTGTTTATCTCGCACTTTTCATTCCTTTCTCGACATAGCAATTTAATTCGAACCAGGTTCTTAAGAATATAATTAACAAATTTATTATGCTATTTCTTATGCCAGCCTCAGCTCCCAAGTCTACGTAGTACGTTCATTAGCATGCAAATAATTATATTTTGCATGGACCTCTTCTATCATTCACTACAGTGATACTTCAATGCTTAACAAACAGCTCAGACTAACTTCTGCCTCAATTATTTCATGTTAAGCTGCATCTCCCCTCAAATACACTGAGCTTCGCATGTTCATTATAATTTCTTGTCATGTATTCGTTACTTAATATTTCTATTTCTCCAACAGGTTTCTTTAACTTTACATTATATTTATAATTCGCTATTATTACTATTCCATCCCATTGTAGAAATCGCGTCACTGACTTAAGCAAGTTCCTCTAGAAATATCCTTCCCAACAAACTATTGATGGAATTGAATACGTGTCGCTATTTGCTTCAAGTAATTTTATCAAGTCAACTAAGTCCATTGCAAGAATTAATACTTTATTCTCAAAAACCATCTTTCATGCACCCATTACTGGACCTTATCGACACCTCACAATCCTACATCAGACACACACCCTTGAAACAATTGCATTAGATCATTCTCTACCTGCATAAAAACTCTTCTATGCACTAGCATTCGATATGGACCGTATACTTCTAGTGTCGCGTGCTCATCAGCTCCATCTAATGTCTTCTCCTGGTCCTTGAGAATCTAGAGCACATCCTTTCTCTTCTCTTTATACATTTCACACAGAATCTGTATGACACAGTTCAGTCGCTGTACTGCAAATAACTAATTGGATGACACATGGTCCATTCAGCCTGTAATCCCATTCCTCCTACTCTTTCCCAGTTATTGTAATTTTGGCGATGGGAAGCCAAAAAAAATAGAAGCGAACGAAAAAAAAAATTGCAGGTGAGTAAAAGACGTGAGTAAGCTAAAAATAGACAGATTCCATCAATATAAAACTCATAGGCTTTAATTCCACATAAAGTAAAGCTAAATGCATTTTTATTTGCTTATAAAATTCAATTATTTGGTCAAGTGTTTAATGATGATTCACACTCTGCGCAGCAGGTTCACTCTTCAGGTTGAAAAGACAGAATTTGTGCATTTAGCAGTCAGAGGCACAGGTGCACACAGCGATGAGCCAACGTTCGTAAATATTGCCTGAAGGTGAGATGCAAACCTCAGAAGCAGTCACTGGTTGTAAGTGACATTATGCCTACGAAAGAATTATTCTCAATGCACTCAAAATTTCAAACGACTGATACAGGATTAAGAAAAGTTTCGTATGCTGATGAACATAACAATCATCAATTTTAATGCTAAATAACTCAAATCAACCCTAGGAAATAATGTCGTACGTTCTATCCGAACTTGTTTCAAGTGATCACAATGTACGTATTGCTTAAACCTTCTTAATACTTGCCAAGTATAGGTGGCTAACATTAGAAGGAACCAATAACTTGTGATTTTTTACAGAAAAGCTGAAAAAGCGATCCGAAAATTAATGAACTTGAAATTTTTTCATTTGTGCATAGTTCTTCAGATCGGTTCAATTTGATGTCTGGTTTGACCCAGCTGTTCCTATCTTTGGCAACACATCAACTTTGTAATCACTGATGGCTCCCATAAGCGGTGTTGATTGTATTTTAACGACTCCTTAATGCTTTTCAAGTATGTTAACGCTTATTTATCTTACACTATGCATGAACAGATTAAAAAGCACAGAGGATACGCACAGTGGCTCAAACGATTATGGTAAAAAATAATAATAGAATTTGATTTTTTGATTCTCCTAGGCGGCTTAGCCAAAAGTTGACTCGCACCAGCACCATACGAAAGCTTCTGTCATCCGGAAGGTCATCAAATTTGAAAGCCAGAACACTGCAAAACGTACGCTGAAAGTAGGGCAATGAAATGTAAACTAATGACAAATCCGAATTATTATCATCTGATAGTAAATATACCAAGACGTACTGTAAATTTCTCAATAAATACCTATGAACATTGTAATATATACATTATTGTCAAAAAATGACATTTCTCATATGAAGAAGACGACAAGGTCTGGAAATAACTGGATCGTAACAGCACGTTCAGTTTACAGTGTCATTTAGCTCAGCATTTCACCAACGAGCACTTTAATGAAGCCATTATCGAAGGAGAAAAATAGTGAACCACAATCACTGCCTCAAGTAGACGGAATTCCAATGTCCATAAAAATAACAAATTGGGCACTCAGAGGTAATAATTCCATGGAGCAGAATGGTTAAGAGTTTTGCCTCTCAATACAACCAGTGGTAGAGCGGGAAACATCGGGTGGTAGAGCAGGAAACATCGGGTGGTAGAGCAGGAAACATCGGGTGGTAGGGCAGGAAACATCGGGTGGTAGAGCAGGAAACATCGGATGGTAGGGCAGGAAACATCGGGTGGTAGGGCAGAAAACATCGGGTGGCAGGCAGGAAACATCGGGTGGTAGTTCAGGGAACATCGGGTGGTAAAACAGCAAACATTTGGTTGTTCAGATATGTTCAATGTTGAAACAATGTTAAATATTATTCAGCAATGTTCTTCTTACTAGCCTATTTCTTCTTTTGACTCACCAAAACGTTATATTGTGTCTCTGTTAAATACTGATGCTCTCAAGCCTGTCTGGAGCATCCTCAACATTATGCCGGACTCCCGTTGCCTTACACTTCTAGCAGAATGTTGTCTCTAGTTTTCTTCGATGTTTTTTGGAAGCTTTGAGGTCCTCACATAGTATGGTGAAACCTTTGTTTTCTTGTGATCATCTACTGTATTGCCATTCTCGTTCAACAGCGTAAGGATTTCTACAAGACCCTTGTTGGTCAGCTAAAAATTCAAAATTTTACCAATTTGGTTTCTAGGTGGGGCAACTGTTTTGTGCTGACAGCGCTCTATGAAAGTGGGATACAATAAATCTTTAAATAGAATTTTCTCTTATACCTATGGTGAGAAATAATAATGACACCATCAGTAAAACCAGTTACCATAGGCAAGTTCGTTTTCGCTTGTACATTAGTTCTCTAAAACTCGCTAGATTGAAAGTAATCACCCTGTAGAAAACTAAACAATCACATATTCACATGCGGAAACTATCATTTCAAAGTACCCATATGAAAGCTTTATCCAGATCTCTATTAAAATTCACATCTAAAATAGCTACAAATCTATTTCACCTGTAAGCATACCACAAGCAGTGGGCCTTTTTTCATCTTTCATGAATCACCGGCATTGATTTTAATGTTAACTTGTAAGGAGGAGGTCGTTCGATGCCAGCAGCGGTCGCACAGAAGGTGAGGTGACCAAGCCTCTTTCAATCCGTGTTTTTGTGTTGCATAAAAGCGCTTACGTGCTTCCCGACAGCGGGTTACGGCCTAACCATACCCCGACTCCTCGGTTTTTTATTTAAATCCAGACACCACTGAGCTTTTACGCAGCTACGCTTAAGCGAGGTTTTTTCCCCATGCTGTGGAGCATGAGGTAAACTTTTTACCGGTGGAAAGTCAAGCTTCTTGTCAAAAAATGATTTGTAAACGCGTCACTAATTTATTTTCGGACTGCGCTCCTCCAACTCAGAGCGTGTCTCACATTGGGCAGAATAATTGGCGGTGAACGATATTATACATAAATTACTCGTGTCAAGTTTAAATGACGATATTAAATGGCAGCTTCCTACATTATTGTGGCCAAATATCACTCATAGAATGTAATATTTCATTCCTATTTTTATTCTTATCCTGCTTTATTTTATAATTACATACATTTTAAAATATTTACTCTCATTTTTAAGTGCAAGCGTCCAAAATTTTTGCTTTTTCAAGTGTACGTGTGAAGCTCATGCTGAAAATAATGGCATTGTGTGCGAGCTGTTAATTCTGAGACTGGTAATCTGTAACAAAAACAAAGTAGATATCCGAATAACCCTCAAATTAACCATTTTACTATAGTTGGAAATTTATTGGTCATGAGAGAGTGCATTGCTGATAGTGTATAGCTTGAATGGGATTCAACTTTTCAAAACTGGACTAAAATTTCAGCAAAGTTGTTGAGACAAAAAGGATCAACAATATGCTGTAACAAACAGCGAATTCTTCGGAATCGAAAAAACTGAGAAGCCTCTTCTTCAAATGTTTCGCTAATGTAACTGTTACGTCCCTGATGTTGAGAAAGCATACGCAGTTTTCATGGCTTTTTCTTCGGAATACGAAGTCCTTTTCTTAAATTTTGCAATTCTTCACTAAGAATTTTAATTTAATTAAAAAATACTTTTTGGACCTCATACATATATTCATGGAACATAAATCTTTCAGTAATAATTATTACCTACAATATTGAAATAGTACTTCATTTTATTCGTTACATTAAGAAAATTTTCAACTGTGGAAAAAATATTTTACGAAACCTGAAGTGCATGATTGATGAAATCATAATAAGGAATAATAGGTATCCATCATAATGGATTCCCATCATTCCTTATTACTTCAACAGAAGGATATTATTAGTAAAGATCACTTCCTTATTGAAAGCACGACTCTATTTTCGATCTGCAGTTCACGGTCAGTGTGAAGCGATCAACAATCACCTCAAGATTGCATAACCGAAAAATAATTGGCCAACTTACTGTTTAACCTCTCTAGTTTGGCATAGCTGCGTTAAAAAATGATTGCAATTCGTTGCTCACAAATTAAAGAATTAGTGAATTCATTGAATACTATCATAGAATGTAAAGTGTCGATAGGAGGTCAATTATTGAGTTTTGTGCCTCAATCAGTGCGGAGTGTCCAGCAAATTGCGAGTAAAGCTTCTGACCCTCAAATCAACGGCCACAAAACTTTTTTTCAGGGGATGTCCTTGGGGAGAGTGAATGCACTGTAATTTTCTTGAACTGAGGGTTCAGTTCACTGTGTCAAATAGATTAAACTCTACGTACATTTATCCTCATTCAGACTTTTGACTGTTCGTTGCATTTCTCAATTAAGTCCAGCTTGTGTTCAATGATCGAAGGATCTTGACAGTCTTCCACAAGTTGTAAATTAAATTACTGTTCGGTATATTACTGAACTCAAAAGTGGGTCACAAATATAGTATCCATTTCTTCATGGATGCATAGAAACAGACAAAATTCACAATGTTGTATAATACTCATGCCAACATCCTTGTAGCATTCGAAGCGTTACAGTGGAGCATGATGTATAATATAATAAAAACACTTTTTTTACAACAACGCGTCATTCTCTCTACATAAATTGCATAGTTCTCATAGAAATCAAAAGTGTTATCTTTTTCTTGTCGTATCCATTTTATAAAATTAGGCATGTCAAGAAAACTTGTATCATGAACTTGTATAGGAAGAGTGAGTGGAAATTATTTTATGAAAGCATTAAATAGCTCATGTCCTTACCCTCATGAAATGTTAGATCACTTTTCGATAGCTGCATCAATTGACCATTAATCATGACGGGTCTTTAGAAAAAATGTTGTATCATTGTTCAACATAGTTTCGGAATTGAAGTTTACGCTCACAATCAGGAAGGTATTAGGTGTTTTGTTCTCATAGCCAATCCTGGTACCATCGTACCTGCATTAGCTTAGGAATCCAACATCATGCATACAATAACTCAGGAGTAAATTATTACACGTTATGTAACAGCCTTTCTTCAGGCTTCATCAGGAGCGTAAGAGACTTCACCGACTACTGGGTACTGATGCTCAAGCTGTACATTTTTGCAAGAAGGAACTAACGAACTAGTTTTGAAAAGATGCAAAGTGAAGAACGCATTAATATGTTTTATTTTTTAAACCATTTAATTCTCATCACTCCCTGTTGACTTCTAAGTATTTTTTCTGATATCCTGATACGATTTTTTAAGCATTCGAGAGAAAACTCACCATAAAGCAACTGACACAAATGAAATGCTGATAGTAAAAGAAATGTTAATACTACCTAATCATGTCAAGTCCATATCACCAGCTTGGTCGACTAGTGAGCGAATCTGCTTGCGAGCGGAAAGACCCGGGTTCGAATCCCGCTCCCGACATGGTTGACGCGGCTAGAAATACGGCATGGGACTTGGGTAAACAACCGAATAATTATCGAGGTAAAATTATCTGACCCAAGAATGGGCCAGAAGGTTCGTTCCTATAGCCTCATTCTATTCTATTCTATTCTATTCTAGTAAAATAAATGTTAATACTACCTAATCATGGGCTGAGCTAACGTGAATAAATGTGCAAATATTAAACTCAAAGTTATCCGTCATTTATTTACTCGTGTTGAGTAACTGTTGCACTGTGCTCTAGCACTTCTTAAAATTTCAATTTCTAATCAATTATTTAAAACGACTAATCTGCATCAGAACATTAGAAATATCTGTTGGTGTGGATGATATGATAAACTACGTGAAAAATCATTGAAGATAATGTTTTACTTGCTGAACAACATCAAAAACTGAGAACTTAGACACACGAAATTTGATTATGGATTGAAATGACTTTCTGCATGCACAAATTCAGTCGTAGTGGTAAAATTGTTAATAACATTCATTATATCCTTAATAATACCTTTTGCACGTGATTATTATAAGAAAAAAGTTCAAAAGAAATTATTAAAGCAAATTCCAATTTAAAAAGTCACATCTAACGAGCTACATTAGGAAATGTGATTTCAGAGTTCCATAAGTTCCAAAAATTTCCGCGCTATCGTAATTCACTTACAAACATAACTTATTTAATTCTGTTTCACGAATAAAGATTCTATTAACAACAAGTTAGCTCAAACTATCAGTGAAGGCCTTACTAACGTAGACATGTAGTTTCTGGAGCCTAAGTAGAATTCTGTAAAATCTGGAGACTATTACTGGTATTCTTCACTGGAACGAAATATACGAGATCTAATCTAAAATATTACGAAGATCATTTACAACTCGGGTCTAACTCGAGCGTCTTAGAGTTAGCCAGCCAGGAACAGCAGCTCCACATCCCTTGACCTTCAAAATGAAAGCCCTGAAAAATAGCTCTGGCAAGTAGTGCTTACTGAACGACAAAAACTCCGTCAGAGTCAACAGACATGGAAAATAAGGTGAAATAAGCAAAACACAGCAACCCAGTTTACGGCAGACATCCTCAGTTCGACTTCCTCTAGTGAGACAGTGACCTTAATGCTCCTAAAGCTCGTGTAAAACACATCCATATTAAGGGCGAGGTGGTACATCCTAAAAACAGAAGTTTAAGAGTGGCTATTTAGTTTTTTTACTCCAAAATTTGCAATAAGTTACCATTTTTTGTATACTCATGGCCGACCTCTATAAGCTTAAGCCTTTTTTTTATGTACCTGAATTTATGCTTTTTCTTTTTTGCCCCTGTCTTTTTTCTCTTTTTCTACCCTCTTTCATGGCGTTTTAATTTTTAGAGAACTAAGTCAATGTCAAACATTTGTCTAGACTCGTTTACTTTCGTACGATCATTAAAGATCATTAGTCGCACCTGAACTTGGCGAAAATTTACGTTCATTCCTAAGTTTTTGATGTTGTTCAGCAAGTGAAACATTATCTCCAATGAATTTTCAACGTATTTATCATATCATCCATATCGATAAATATTTCAAACGTGCTGATATACATGAATCGTTTCAAATCATTGATTGGAATTTTAATTTTTAAGAAGTGCTAGAGCACAGTGGAACAGTTACTCAACACGAGTAAACAAATTAATACTAATTTCAAGTTCAAAATCTGTACATTTATTCAAGTTGCCTAAACCTATGACTAGGTAGCATTGACACTTCATTTACTATCAGCATTTCAGTAGTCTCAGTTAATTTATGGTGAGTTGTCTCTCGAAAAATCGTATCAGGATATCAGAAAAAATACTTAGAAGTCAACAGTGAGTGATGGAAATTAAGTGGTTTAGAAAGAAAACATATTAATGTGCTCTCCCCTTTGGATCTTTTCAACACTAGTTCGCTAGTTCCTTCTTGCAAAAATGTACAGCTTAAGCATCAGTACCCAGTAGTCGGTGAAGTCTCTTACGCTCCTGATGAAGCCTGAAAAAAGGCTGTTACATGACATGTAATAATTCTCTCCTGAGTTATTGTATGCATGATGTTAGATGGCTTAACTTATACGATGGTTTTGTTAATCGTATTTGCTGAGCGAGATACATTGTAGAATTTATCATAAACGCCTTGTATTAAAAAAACCTTGAATTTTTTTTGAAGTTATCATGTACGGAAACATAAAAATGAAAATACCAACTAAGCTGTCACCTCTCAGTGGGTGACAAAGTATTTTATCATTATTATTATTATTATTATTATTTCTGTTGAATTCTTGTTTGTTATCTACAGCCAGCACTCAACAATCGACCTAAAGATGTGGAGAACATTCTAATTCATTCACTTCATTTTGCGTGCTGACGTTTGGAAGGAAATTTGTTATGTTTTCTCGTTGAGACAAAAACTAATTCATCTCAAAGATATCAAAACTATCTAGATATTTTCACGAGTTTAAGCTAGACTTCCTTTCGTTTACATGACAATCAAGAGAAAAAGAAAGAATTAGAGTTCACTGGCAATACGTCGAAGAAAAAACTAACTCCTTTCAAACAAGCTATGTAATTTAACAGACTTAAGCATGACTGAAAATTTTACTGCTGGAATAGATTTTCAACCTCGATGACGTGGCTGATTCGCTTTCATCGGCTTTAAATTCCGCTTTTCATGCCCATGTATTCAGTTCATAATATCCAAGTTACCTCTTAATAGCAGAGGAAAATTTTTTACTGTTCGCTAATGTTCATGCTGAAATGAGTGAGTGATGCTTTCACTTTTGAGTTCCTGATCCAAAAAGAAACAAGACTCATTAAAAAAATTTCTATCGCAGGTCCCTCCTTCACAAATCCCCAAAATTTCATAGATTATGTTTGAGCAAAATATGAACGAACATTTATTTTTCGCGTTTGAGAGGAAAGGTCACCAGGTCGGTCTCATGGCTATTTTAGAAAGGAAAATTAGAAAGCTTCTCATATTTTAAATGTTATCCAGTTGGCACCCTTGGCCGTGACTTGCATGGACGCTAGCGTAATTAGACTTGCTCTCAGCACACGTGATGTCCTCAAGAAAAAGTGGCAGGCGATGTGTGATGAGTGCATTCTTTTTTCCGACTGCTGCGTGAAAGTCCCATCTTGGAATCTCGATTTTACTAGGCAATTTATTTATTTTAAGACTTCATCTAATTTGGATTTCTAACAACAACTGCACTGACACGCATAGGTACGACGTGGCAAACTTTTTAAGACTTAATCAAGCGTGAACATCCAACTGGAGCCTTGTATTCGGTATAACATCAATCATGCACGTTTAAAAAACTATACTGTGAATAAAATATTGCAGTAGAAATATGGTATCTTTATTGCTAAGAATAGATTGGCTTCTCATTCATTTTCCTGTACAGCAAAACGACAATCTGCAGTAATGACCAACAATTTAGTTTGCTGAAGAAATAGTATTAAGTAGTGCCAGACTCACTCGATCTGGCCGCTGATGTTTACTTTGTCGGCCGAAACGGAATGGTCAATCAGAAATTTTATTTTCAAAAAGGATTTTCAAAATATAAATGACATAAATGTAACATGAAATTTTTAGTGTACATTTATGACTCACTGGTAGGGAAAAAAGTAAGCAGTGTCAAATTGTAGTTTTAAAGCATCCCTTGTTTTATATTATGAGTTCTTCTTCGAAAACCTGTTGCTCGATTGCATAGAAACGCAACGAGGGCACCAAATTGAAGTAACTGTAAATTCCTTTCTTTGTGATAAACTCTTCTTTAAACATATTGTTTATGCTATAAAAATCTCAGACACAGCCAGACATTAGAACAGGAAAGCAGAAGTCGGATCTTAATTAAGCAAATAGCAGACGAAGTTGACTTGTAACTCACTGCTGAGTATTTGAAATAAATAGGAACAAGCATGCTTTTATTTTCTAAAAGTTAGATGTTACACGTGCTTTAAAATTTCCAGTTTATGAAACTGATGTTGCTAGCAATCAAAAAGTTAATAGTTACATATATTTGCTGGAGTGATTTTTAATGGAAAGATCTCCCATTTTCATTTATATCATCTTTTTTACCAACCTCTTTTGTTCTGAATGGAATAGTCCAGTGAGTTTAGTCATCCATCTTCTTCACCAACCTCTTCTATTCTGAATTACCCAGTGAATCTAGTCATCCATATTGTTACCACACACTTGGCATTCTCTAATATATGACAATGATTACATTAGCTGATAAACAAGGGCTCAAAAAAGTGTAGGTACATTTTAAGCACTGCGAATGAGTTTCATTTCAACTTCATTCAGTCTTTCACTGCATTTCTCTTTTGATCTTGAATTTTTTCCACGGTACCTAATATATTGTCTGCAGTTTTAATTTTATGAATCAACTCCCTACCATTATCTACGGAAGATGTAATTACTTACTGACTTCATGAATGTAAAGTCGTATGAATCAGTAGACGTAATGCTTCCTGTTCGAGGCACCCCTTAAAAAAACGTTCAAGAAACTCCGTAATTAATCTGCACACAAGTCATGCTCTTACTCTTATACGTTATGGTACAAAATATGTATATGAATTAATTCATTGCTGAAATACAAGCAGAATTGTAGTTTTCGACCTACTTTATTAGATTTAAGCTCAGTATTAGTAAAAAAAAGAGATCAATAAACTTTCAGAGACCATGATCAATCAACCGAATCGACTTTCTTGGATGGAACATTTTGTGCTCTATGGGGGTGCTAAATCAGCAGCTTCGTCAAGTTACCGTTTATTTTTACAAATTGTAGGAAATTGATCATCATATATTGAAAAATTATTACACAATTTTTTCTGCATCCTAGGAAAAAAATCGGAGCAGACTGATTAAAGCATTTTTTCTATCACAGCTTCACCGCTTCAAACATTAACAAATGCATTCCTCATTTTCACTTCACGCATTCATATTTATTAGAGCAATGCATACTTTAGTGAACACATCTTCTACTTCTTCTATCACCAACTTGGTCGACTGGTTATTGCCAGCTTGCTCGACTGGTGAGCGAATCCTCCTGCGAGCGGGAAGACCCGGGTTTGAATCCCGCTGCCGCCATGGTTGACGCGGCTAGAATTACGGCATGGGACTTAGGTAATTGAATAATTATCGAAGTGATTATCCAGCCAAAGAATGGGACCAAAAGTTCGTTCCTATAGCCTCATTTTATTCTATTCTATGTCTTCGATCAGCACATTTCTTCATTCGAGTGTCCACACGTATTGGAGCATTGTATGTTTTGGCAAACGCCTTTTCTGTTTTTTTTTGTCTTTAATTAACAAAATTGGCGTCCATGAGTCCCGTTATGGAAACTGGGAGTGATGATGTTTGAGAATAACCACTAATTCCTTCATGAATTATCATACTCATTTTGGCCTTCTTATCGCTCATGAAATCTCAGTTTTTAAACCTAAATAAAAACGGGTCGATAAAATTGATTTATGATAGTATAGTCGTAACACAACTTCTGAGCTTGCTTCCATACAATCTTTAATATCATTTCTCATTCTGACCACCGTAATTATCCAGATACAATCGTACCATATGTTGCCATCTTTACAGTCTCCAAGTCATTTTTCAAACTTGTGGGCATAATTACCCATCTAACGAAAGTGCTGTGCATTCATTTCCTGTTTCACTTTATGATCTGCATAATATTGATCATGTCGACTTCAATATTACCAGACTTAGAAAAAAAGAAGCCTTGGTGCGTCCTGAATTGAGTAGTTTCTAGTCTCCGTCGGAAAATACGAGTTTTGCTGTGACCTGAATAATTCATATAACATGCCATTTTCCTTAGGCAAGTCTAGCGTATCTACTCGTACAAACGTGCCTCCTTCCTCAGGTAAATCTTGCGTGTCTACAAACACGCCACAATCCTCAGGTGGGTCAAGCAAGCCCGTAGACTTCAATGATGAAAATTTCCTAATTTCTGTTAAGTACAACATTTGCTCGAAGGACAACTAAAAAATTAGGCGCCCACAATGCAATTTCAAAGTTCTGTTTCGTTTCCATCTCTAGTTTGAAAAAAAGTCTCTCCAAATGAGAACACATACTGTAGAAAGTCGTGGTTTTCATGTGTTCTTCAATTTGCTTACCTGACTTAAGTTGCATATACACTGTCAGGGAAGCACACAACGAAGGAAATGTTGATTCAGAAACGAGAGGTCTTGAGAAAAACTAGAATAATATTATTGTCAATTGATCTTGAACCCAATGAACTCATTGACATGCTACTCTAAATTTCGAGAAGTTAGTTGGAAACTTTCTTTGTAGTATAAGTGCATAGATATGTGGTTATTATGAGCGTACGTAAATTGGTCGTTATTATGGACGAGTGGTCGTTATTATGGACGGGAGTAGTCAAGAAAAAATATTCTTATCCTATATTGAAGATAGAAGTTGGAAACTCGTCTCAAATTATTTATTTTAATTTTTCCTCAATAATACAACATCTAAGGTTGAAATTAAATCATAAATACACAAACAAGTGCTTCCTATGGGAAGAAATTTTACAATTTGAGGAAAAGAAAAGCGAATCAACCTTCAGCGCGTGTAGGCGACTTTTATTTTAAATGGGACATTTTGTGCAACGCTTTATTTAGGTGGATTAGTGATTCATTCTCCTGCTTGTATCCAATACTGTATAATTACACTAAATTAATCATCACATGAAAACTTCTCATGTGTCACATTTTTTAAGTTTTTATTAATAATAACAATTTATACATAACTGAAAACAAATTTCCTGTTTTTGGAAAACAATCATCAGTAATAAGCAATCATCTTGAGTAATAAAGAGCTAAAAGGACGGTGTATACTGAACCACGCAAATGTATTATCAATGTAAATGAATGAGTCACCAAAACAGCAACACTTGCTCCTATTCTAGGGAAATAGATACACAATAAGAGGACAAACATGCCATGAGTGGTTATTGAAGCTCATTCTTTTATTCCTTTCCTCATGTACGACAAGGAGCTCACGTGAATAACCTATCAATTGAAAGGTAGACAGCACTAGTGGACTACTTGCATTTTTCCCGTGGGAAAAAATGCAAGTAGTCCACTAGTGCTGTCCACCCTTCAATTGTAAACTCGAAATAAAGAGAAATATCCTCATTTCTTCAGCAGTTCCGTGTCAACTGTTTCAGATCAGTACAGCTTGTTGAACTGTACACGCTATGTTATCACGGCGCAGGGTCAAGGCAGTAAAAATTTGGCCAGTTTCAATGATTGATGCAATTCTAATAATAATGTTCAAGACTAAATAACATGCTATGAATTTGTACATTGAGAATGAATGCAGAATTAAATTTTGAGAAGACGAAAGTATTCTAGGATCATAGTTTAGATTATACTATATACGTGATCATATTTTTGAAGGGCATTTTTTCCATGACTATCTCAAAATTGGAAGTCGTGTCAGGAAATTGGAATCCATGTCACATGATATGCATATGGGTTAATTTCGTTGTAGATGTTCCCTAATAGTGCACTTAACACTCACATATAGGAACCGAAGTATCACTGCATGTTCAAATAGGTACACAACCGTCAGGTTTTTATTTTACAGTAGAGTGAACGCTGCTTCATTCCACAATGTAGGTGCAACAAGGAAAAAATATGGAGATCATTAAAAATAAGTGTCTTTATTTGCTCGGCTAAAGCCATAGCTGGCAATATATAGCTAACAAAATGATGGTCATAACGGCAGTCGTAATTACAAGGTTATATATAACAATAGTAATAATAATAGCAATAATAACAATTTCGTTGAGAGAACAAGACCAATGATCCTAGGTCCAGAAAGTTGTTCCTCCCTGGCTCTCTAATAGCGCCTATGAAGGTCCTCGGTCAAATTCTTATTATTTCAAGGGCATTCAGCTGAAGCACGCGTTCCCACTCAACTCTAGTAACTGAATATTATTACTCCTACTGGGAGTGGTCATTATCCTTCTTGACTTACAGGGACCAACTATATAAAACTATTGTGTATGTCCGTTAAAAATAATGGGTTTTAATATCATGCATTTGAAGGAAAAGCATAAAGCAACAGATTCTCAGACCTAATCAGAAAGTCTACAGATTTAACTTCAGCGGTTAAGAATCGATATATCTGAAAGTCTACGGATTTAACTACCAGTATTTATGGGAGATTCCCATTGTAATAACATAGAAGAAATTACGCACAAAAAAGTATATAAAATTATTTATTTAAGGATACACCTGGTGTTTTATTATATAATGTTGATGCTTAAAAGGTTTGTTTTAACAGTTTACATAACCATACTGTTTAATTTCACTAAAGTGTATAGCAACCAACAAAACAGATTTGGGACGTGATATGAGGTACGTTTTTGGTAACTGCGTCATAAGTTGTAACAAAAATGATGGCCAATGAGTTGAAATATATGGATTTAGTATTATCTTGAAATAATTCTTATTTCTCCATGATGGTAGAGAAAATGTGATGTGTTATACTATCATAAGATTTGTTCGATTTCTGAGATTTTCCTTTGGTTTTCATATTAATCCGAGTTTGAACAGAAGACATGACATGAAAATGGAAATAGAAACATAAATAAATGAAAAAATAAATGAATAATAAATGAATGCTACCACTTATTGGGATTGAATGGTTCCATATCACTTTATTTTGTTTACGTATTGCTATTTCTGTACCTATAAATGGTTTAGAAACGGCATTGCTAAAGCAATAAAGTTAGTTTTATTGCCCTTCTGTAAAGATTTGCAGCACAAATGAGTTAAACACACAGCTTTCCAATACCAAGTTATCTGAAAGAGTTAAATTAGGTTGTTTAGGAAGTCATACAGTAAATTACCCAAACCATTCACACTCACTTGCGGCCTGCAGGAACATATGTTAAAATCATTTCAATTTTTCACTTCAAGGGGATAGATTATTAGGTTCACACCATATCTGAATCTTGGCAAGTCATTCCAACATTTCTTTGTCCTTTCACTAGTTGGGCCGACCTTGCATCTCGCTTCAACTCAAAGGCAAAAAATATTTCAAGTTTTTGTGCAACAATCGTAAATTTTAACATCGCATATTAAAACTTTCTTCTTGCCTGAGCAAACTAAGACGAAAGTGTTTGTGTTCATTAAGTTCATGCTGTTAGCCTAGTATTGAGGAATCGGAAAAGAATTCTTTCTTTACCTGCTCCTCCCCAAGAATTCTTTAACATACTTGGCCCTCCCCAAAAATTCCTCAACATACCTGGCCCTCTCCAAAAGGAATGTTAGAGTGGGATGGGAATGTTCTTGAAGTTATTATCATTCCATGCACGTTCAGTCTTCTCCATACATGTCCTGATGTATAACAACTCACACAAGTAAAGGTGCATTCATTTGGTCACCCATTTCAAGGCATAATTTAGAATTGTTTTTTTTATATTTTTTTTTCATTCTCGTTTTATTTTCATCCAGTGAGGCAAGACAATCTCGCAAGAGACTGCTGCTGAACTATTTATTCGTTGTTATTTCTGTGAACTTCTGTCATAAATTTTCACCCAATTTTAATACTTCATTCATAACGCAGATTGTTCTTGCAACTACAAGGTTTTCAAAAAGTCAAAAATGTGATTATTAAATTTATAGTTGTGGTCATTTTAGAAGAATCAAATTTTTCTTTACTTTAGCTTTAAAACTGCAGCATGTCACTTCAGTCAAAGAGTTTCAAATTTAATTTGATTTGGGTATACGTGACGCTAAATGGCACTCACCTCATCAAATAATTTTGAAATTTTCAATCATAAATTTTCAATAAATACAATGTAAGAACTTCTCAAGAACAATAGTCACTTTTCGAAAAGTTAACATGCATACCTAGTCTACAAAATGAATTTTTGCACTGGTCATCGCTTTTCAGAAAGAATAAATAGATAGTTCGCTTTCACATGCCGGAAACATAATACCTAGTGCATTTTATCAGGAATAAAATTGGAAAAACTTGCGACGTCGAAGATACCTTGCCTCTTAATTTAAAAAATCGAATACATTTAAAATAAAATAACGCAAACACTTCCACGAAAACTATCAAATCCGTTGCATCGAAGGTGCACTAGTTTAATTTGACTGAATTTGTAAAGTCAATCATGGTCGTAGCCTATTGAACATCATAATTGAACAAGCACAATGTCTAGTACTCGTAATATTAAGTATTTTTTGGAACCTCACAGCGCACTCAAGTTACTTTATACGTTATTTTCTTCAGTCATTATTGTTTTACGGATATGTACTTCTTACAAATATAGCAGTGACAGTAGGATCCAGTGAGTGAATTCATGAGTGATGGTTATTTCTAAAAGAATGTGTGTACTTATCTTCCTTCATCCATATAAAACAGAGTGCAGTAAATCGATACGTCTCATGATGTTACTCGTGTAGGTATCTTACGTAATGAAAAAGTTACTTGCTTGGCTCTTGCAATCATTCGTTGCTCGAGTATCTCACGCACAAATGTGTCTCAGTATGGGAACTGGTAAATGGAACCCGCACTTGGGAGTCACATTTCAGACCTGATCAGTAGTCTCGACATGCCCGTGGCAGGAGTGGCTGACGTACGGAAGAAGGTGCCACCATTGAGAAAGGAGATAGTCTACTTTTTAAATAGGATTTAGGCGGGTCCCTTCGTAAAAAAAACTCTGGTACATACCAAGAGGCTACACTCCAGTGAAAGTATCCATTATCGCATGAACCGTTAGAAGGTGAGAAAAAATTCATTTGAAAACCTACGCACAAAATGAGCACCATATAGTAAGAATGGCTTTATTTAATTTTGAAATATTTAAATGATAGCATAAAATATGTGTAACACTTCATATGAAAAATTAAGCATGTTGTATATCATACATTTATGAAACATCAGAAGCTCCGGTTTTGCGGTTACAAAATACTTTGAGGAGCTTAGAAGCATAAGTTCTCCCAGTAGAAAATGCTATATTCATGCACCAAAGCTCTGTCATGGAAATAGGACGGCAAAGAAAGCTTAAGATAATGAAACACAGTCTCTGAAAATAACTCTCTCCAGTAAATATCCATTGATACATAATGATAAATTCACCCACGTGAATAATCTTCGACTCGTGAATATAATCCAGATTAGCATACAATCAAGAGATTATTCATCCTCAGTACGGAAACTAAAATAATCTTATCCATTTAAGTATGCTCATTCTTTGAAATGAAATCCCCTGACCATGGCTTGTAACTATGAGTGATCAAAGTATCCTCTGATGTTCATGATAACAAAGTACTGAAAGTGACCCACTTTATAAATTGATGTATTCATGAATTGATCTACTCAAGTTAAAAATTCCAAAATCCCTTACGTGGTCTCAAAATTATACAAGAGTTCACCTAACCCACTTACCTCAATAATTACGGCCCTAACAGCGGCTGTCTGAACGATCTTGTTAGTAAATGTCAGGATGAGAGTTGTTCGGCCTTGTGATGACTTAGAAGATGAATTTAGCTGCCCAGTCAAAAATAAAACTAAGTTGTGCCATGAATTGCATAGGTATCCCATTTATTTCTAGCCACGAGTGCCTCGAGTAAGAAAGTGTGAATTAGAATTTTGGCAGGTGTGCTTTGGTTCAAGTTTTTCGCAACTGAAAATGGATATTCTTATTTCAACTGACAACGCACTGCTTTTGGTATTTGCATCATGGGATGCAAAAGAGCTGCATTCTTTTCTGTAAAAACGCTCTTATGTTCGACTACTTTCCTGAAGTGGAAGGGTGAATACTCATGTACACTAGACGGTGTACACAATCTTCATTTTGAATTAGTTTCAAAATTTAATACGTGAACGAAAAAAGCATTTCATCACCCGTAACATGCTTATCTCAAAGGCTGGACGAGTCCAACTTGATTGCTTGTCACGTCTGCATTGGTATCAAAGAGGAAATGAAATTTTTAATTTCGAAACTTGATGAAGGAAGTAACTTAATGGCCGAAAAACACCTTTTAATTAAAGAACCTTGTTAACATGTGCCTCTCTTCTCCTAAACGTTTTTGTGTGGGTGACACAAGCGCGGTAACAAGTTGAGTGAAAATTCCTTGGCCACTGAAATTATAGCAGCTGAAGAAGAGCTTGTAGAAGCTTTGGTCTAATTGTACATACATTATTTCAGAACTACTATTGCAAACTTATAAACTCTCCAAAAACGGGGTGTTTTGTTTTCCAGTCGTATTAAAATCTACTCTTTTAATAAAAAAGAAATAACTAATTTATTGAATTCAAGACAATTGATTATAGGAAAAACTTACTTCCTAGTTCATTCTCCTATTACATATGGTCTTCCTTCAGAGAAACTTTCATACATGTTTGAAAATTCTTTTCAAGCTTCAATTTATGTGTGAAAACCATAAAGTTCGAGACCTCTTTTTTAACACACAAGAACTCTCCCCTAAAGTCACACGATTTCCCTGATTTACAATTCTAATGAAGCAGATTGTAAATTAATGTATCTAGAAAAAACTTTATTTCAAAATAGGTGAACACCGAGGGAGGAAAAAGATTTTCGCATTATTCTATGCCTGTTGACTTTTAGCTCAAAATTCAAGCAAAGAAAATCCTATTTATGGCACACATTGAATTGCTTTACACAATCAACCAAAACTTAACTCAAACGCAAGTGAAATTTTAGCTAAAACTACAAAGAAAAACCAATCTTTCATCAATTGTTGTCCGTTCTTGAAGATGAATGTATGTCAATGATTGATATACTCCCTCGTCATCTATAAGGTTGACGTACATCAGATTCTACATAAACAATTTCCAAAGTATACCAAACATCTAAGAACTCTTTCAAAGTACATATAGGAGTGTCATTGAATGAAATTACTTTAGGTTTCTCAACTAATTTTATCCGAAAAAATATCTAGCTTTTCTTAGTAAAGATGAATTCCGGATATCAATTTTGTCAAATCAACTCGCTGCAAACTACAATTATTATTTTAGGCTTTGAGTGGGCATATATAAATTAACGTTCACGAGTAGCAAACCACAGAATTAAGAGTAAGATTGACTAGTTCATATCACACTTTATTCCAGCTAAGCTGGCGATAACCATCTGTTCCCGAGTACATTTTTAGGAGCATAATTATTAATTCAGAGTAAAAAGCAGTTTTACTGGAATGCATTCTACTTGAGAGAGGGAAAAAGTAGCATACGAGTCCAACATGTGTTCGCTCGCTTCTTGCTCATCTTTTTGTTCAGAACACAGTGGAGAATTCAGCAGCCCTTACAGCACAGCTCCCAGACTCGAATTCATGCTTTAAAATCGTGTTTATCTTCTTCGTAAACTTCACCTCAGACTTTTCATCCTGAACGTTCATGTTCGAATGAATAGTTCACGACTGACCATGATTCAATCAGTCAACAACGACTTCTTTCATTCATTGAACAACACTGCACAATTATTACTGTATTCCTTTGACAACTATTCTTTCATGAGCACTACTGAATATCTTCGACAGAATATCCTCAAAATTTCCTTCCACGATAATTAAATGTGCAGTGTGTAGATTGAAAGTACTTTTTCCTCATTTCTCTCGTGGTCATGGTCTGAAGATTTGATTCTTTATTCGTTTTGTTACTTTCACAACAAAATATAGTACATTTAGGAATATCAAAATACCATGAAGTTTCAAAATAAATAAATTAATATAAACACTGAACGAAGAATACAAGAACCTAAACTAGCGTAAAAAAAATCAGAGATAAGATTGAGTCATCAGAACAGTTATGAAAAATATTTATCTGATGTATTGTATTATTGTAAATACAGCGTCATGGGAAAATTTTTAGCACTGTTATGTAACGTGACCACTGTTGGCTGGAATTGCTAGCACTATTCTTCAGTATGATGAGAACAAATTCTTATATACATTTTTTGGAGTCGTTTCGTATTCTCCAACACTTGAAAACTCTAAATAATTTGCATTTAAAGGCTACACTTTCCTATGTAAATCTTCAGCTTACATGCATAAGTAAAGGCTACACTTTTCGCAAGTGAATCTTCAGTTCACTCTGAAGATTTTCATCACAGACGAGCCAGGAGGCAGATCCCGTCTTGCATGAACATCAATGTGAAGTCAGCAACTTCTAGTCAGCCTTGAAATTTTTCAGGTTGTGGTCTCCATGGAGGACGATGTCTTCATCTCGCATCTTCCGGTAGAAGTTTGTTTATTTACCGGTATTTTACAGAATTGTTCCGATTTTGTCTTTTATTTCACGAGGACGATGGCAAATAAAATGCCAATGAAAATGAAAACCCTCAACTGAAGATATTTCGTTTTCGTTTTCTTTCCAAGTTATATTTGGGTTTTTAGTTATAGTTTTTCTACAGAATTTTAAAAAAGTTTGACGCTTTATTTTTCCGAGCATTATTTTTTGGTTTGTTTCAGTTACAAAGGCTGCTAAGCAAATTAAATATTAATGAGTACCATAATACTAATAGACTTTTAAACTCTATTTTCAAGACTGATAAATTTGTGTACATTCTGAAACGTGTTACTAGAAAATGATAAAAAATATATTTAGATGCGTAACAGATGCACAACTGTAAGAAGACAAATGTCTTAGGAAAGATACACTCATGGGTTGAAATGTGCAGAACACAAAAAATTTAGAAAAAGAAGTACGATGAGAGGGACATCTGTTAAGAAAGAAAAGAATTGAATGATTCGATCTATTTTAAGCCTAGGGAGGGTTGGGCTCAGGCTACCAACCAGAGTACGTGCAACAAAAATGTTAAAACATCCTAACCTAAACCTGCAGTAGATTAAGTTTATCTTCAGTAACGATTTCACATTCAAAACAATCCCGCATCCGTTCATAATCTGCTTGCGAGCAGGAAGACCCGGGTTCGAATCCCGCTGCCGACATGGTTGACGCGGCTAGAAATACGGCATGGGACTTGGGTAAACAACCGAATAATTATCGAAGTAATTATCCGACCCAAGAATGGGCCAGAAGGTTCGTTCCTATAGCCTCATTCTATTCTATTCTATTCTACCTACTTCAAGGTTGTTGACCGAATTATCGCTAGAGTTCAACTTCTACTTTATCGCAATCAAGGTTCAAGCGATGGCCTGGTTATTTTTTAACGCGTTGCCTCGTCAGTAACCCAACATGATGAGCGAATGACTCCCACTTGATGGACTGACTTCGAATGCCTTCGAACTTCGAATGCCTTCGAACTACGAATGGCTTGCCATCGTTTTTTACACTCGTTAAATCTTGTAACTTCACACCTTGTGGGGTACATACATACACTCATTGTTGGAACTTAGCCGTCGGTAATTTCAGTTAATTTCTGATCGTCTTCGTCTTAAAGAGATTATTTTACTGCAATACATGTGTTCCTCTTCGTACTTTTCTAGCCTTTTTTCGGTTCACTTTCTGGGAAAATTTGAATAAGTTTTGTTTCCACTTACACAACTTTACTCCTTCACTGTACAATGTATCATTCATAATTCAGTTTCCTAAGATGCTAAGATCTTTCTCTGAAATATTACTCAAAAACAGTTTTTATTCAACATTCAATACAAATAAGCAACGTCAGGTTAACACATTTGTTCCAGTTCTAACGTAATCAAAACGACATTCAATTTGCATCTCATAAAATTAATCATTAATGCAATTTTTAATTTATTGTAACTTGTCATGCTGACTTAAACTGGACTCTTCATTTTTTGAATATAATGAACATTATTTAAAAGTTTCACGCTCTTTTACTTTGATAAATCAATACTTTCTCGAGCGTATGCTTGCCTTTTTTAAAGTATATAAAATTTGGTCCAATTATCATACCTACGTTTCACTTTGTATTTTACGATGAAATTAACATTTATGGGCTTCTGAACACAAAGCCAAAATCATTTCATCGTCGCCGCCTCGAAGCATCGATGATGTCTCACTGGACGAGGGTGCCGTAGAAAATGCGCCAGTTCTTGGATGAGTTCCATTCAATGACGTTTCTTCGTTGATAAGTTATACAGTCCATCGTTGCAGAGGGATAGAGTTCATCATTGTAGGGTAATACGGTTCATCGTTGCAGAGTTATAGAGTTCATCATTGTAGGGTAATACGGTTCATCGTCGCACAGTTATAGAGTTCATCATTGTAGGGTAATACGGTTCATCGTTGCAGAGTTATAGAGTTCATCATTGTAGGGTAATACGGTTCATCGTTGCAGAGTTATAGAGTTCATCATTGTAGGGTAATACGGTTCATCGTTGCACAGTCATAGAGTTCATCATTGTAGGGTAATACGGTTCATCGTTGCAGAGTTATAGAGTTCATCATTGTAGGGTAATACGGTTCATCGTTGCACAGTCATAGAGTTCATCATTGTAGGGTAATACGGTTCATCGTTGCACAGTTATAGAGTTCATCATTGTAGGGTAATACGGTTCATCGTTGCAGAGTTATAGAGTTCATCATTGTAGGGTAATACGGTTCATCGTTGCAGAGTTATAGAGTTCATCATTGTAGGGTAATACGGTTCATCGTTGCACAGTTATAGAGTTCATCATTGTAGGGTAATACGGTTCATCGTTGCACAGTTATAGAGTTCATCATTGTAGGGTAATACGGTTCATCGTTAGAGAGTTAATAAGTTCATCATTGTAGGGTAATACGGTTCATCGTTGCAGAGTTATAGAGTTCATCATTGTAGTGTAATACGGTTCATTGTTGCAGAGTTATAGAGTTCATCGTTACAAAATAATACAGTTCGTCGTTTCTGAATAACAATCATTTCTAAATTCAATTTTTTCTTTCAAGAAAAGGCAAATAAAAATAAGCATAGTGTTGTGGGGAAAACAAATTAAATCATTTAAGCTCCCACAATGAGCAGTTTATTGTTCATTACTATATTTTTCAATTAGCGAATTTTAACGATTGTGTAACATGACAAAAATTCATTGTTTTCTTAAAAAATTTAATTTGTTTTTGTTAACGCTATCATTATGTATTGGAACATCTCGTAGCATATCAATAGCATCCTTTAGTACGTCAATAACATTTCAGAACATCACGTAGTAAGAGAGTTGTAATAAGTTTTCAGTCTATTTACACATATAGTTTTTTCTAAACTCAAAAGTATAACAAATTTCTACTGCACTGGACGAAACACTAACTTTTCTAGAGAACTTTCTCCTCTTTCCCTAATTCTTTTTCTTCACCTATTTCTATCCATCTTTAGCTATTTTTATCTATTATTTACACTAGGACCCAAAAACAGAAAACTCTTCTCTCTGCCCCAACTAATACTGAACTATTATAGCCTTTACTACCTGTAAATCTGATCATTCTTTTCATGACTCTGTTCCTCCACTGACAATAATTAACTGGCTGAGCAAGATCACTTTCGTTTCATTGGGAGCATCAAGGCACTTAGAGATCAGTTCTGCCTCTGTGAGCGTAGCCAAGCTTAATAAGTGCTTTATTACAACAAACTCTTCACGGCTTATGAGGCCTCGCTTTAATTGAACATGAAGCTAAATCACAGCCTGCAGCCAACAGTATTCCTGTGCGCGAAAACACGGCGAATTTTCCTCCTTGAGCAAAATTATATTTTCAAATTACATAGAATAAAATAAAGTTTTTATTAATATTTTCTCAGTGAGAGGATGATGAAGCCAGGAAGTGCATACGAGCGGCGTTTCTATAAAGGTGCTAGTGTATTTTTTTTGGCTTGCCTCTAATTGAGGATTTGGAAAAAAAGTGAAATTTTTAAACCTCAAAACTTGCTCATGACACGTTGAACGTTTTCTCAATAATTGATGCTGTTGAGACTCAAAATCAAAATAGAGTCTAATCTGTGGCAGCCAAGGAAACTAAGTGGAATGTTCATTCTTGAAATTTCAACTTTATTTCCGCATAAAACAACAATAACAAAAAACTTGTAGCAGAAGAGAGTCATCTTTCAATTGTGTTCTATGTTTGCTGAGTAAAATTATACCAGTCACGCTGCAAAGAAAAGTTTAATTCTAATGACATCGATATTTCGGATGAAATATATACGTATAATTTTTTGTAGTATTTACTTCCCAATGTACGTTTTAGTTAATGAAAACTTGAATTTTCTTTATTCAGAATGTGGTTTCTTTCAATGGTACAAGCTATAGTTTTAGACACAAAATTTTTTATATCAAAGTCAAGTCTATCGCGTGAAATATAACAATGTTTGACCTGAATACTGCTTACGATATAACTGCAGTATTCAAAATATCAACACTACTTACGATATAACAGCAGTATTGAAAATATCAACACTACTTACGATATAGCAGCAGTATTGAAAATATCAACACTACTTACGATATAACAGCAGTATTGAAAATATCAACACTACTTACGATATAACAGCAGTATTGAAAATATCAACACTACTTACGATATAACAGCAGTATTGAAAATATCAACACTACTTACGATATAACAGCAGTATTGAAAATATCAACACTACTTACGATATAGCAGCAGTATTAAAAATATCAACACTGCTCATGATGTAACAGCAGTATTGAAAATCTCAATACTGCTCACGATGTAACAGCAGTATTGAAAATATCAATACTGCTCACGATGTAACAGCAGCATTAAAAATATCAATACTGCTTGCAATATAATTAAGTGTTGCCAGATACCAGCGTTAATACTGCCAACATTTTAATTTTTTCATAAATCCATTTTCACAGACAGAAAATATGATTAACCTCCACCAGTGACCTATACTCTAAGTCTAAGGAAAAAACTAAAGTGACGTGGGGCTTATAGGATAAGAAGCAAATAAGTTAGAAAAATAAATACCGGGCCTATATAAGCTATCAAGCTTAAGATAAATTGTGAAATAGCTTAAAAATAAATAAGTGCCCTTATTCATACGAACAAGAATTCGCGACCAACAAGAATTCCCTACTAACCATCCCTTTCTTTCCCGCGAATCTTCCCACTTCGAAGTTTAATATAGGAAGAGAACTTTTGTCCTTCATATCTGTGGTCCAGTCTCTCCATGCTTTTCAAGTGTTTAACTCTGAGATCTTGTGAAGAAATCTACACAAGCATAATAACTTAAAGTGTTTACTTATTGTTATCTTATGTTACGCTTAAATCGAGGAGAGAAGTCGTCATTTGAGGTATTCAAAGAAACAAAAGGAACCCTGGTCCCATTCCTTCGTCTGTCTGGTCAATTAAAACTCCAATTACAACGCCAATTAGAACACCAGTTATAACGCCAGTTAGAACGCCACGGAGGTTTCTTTTCCCTGATCACAGGCAATGACACACGAACTTTCCCACTTGTAGGCTTGACATCTGACGACGTCTGATGTACAGGCTGTGACTGCAAGTACTGAAACCGCCTTAATTACCCCCTAATGCCGACAAGCACGTCAACTTGAGACATCAAAAACGTTAAATAATGTCAATACAATATTAAAAGAGGCATAGTAGGATGTTGTAAGTTGTTCAGAACACGTTCAGTATTCACCTCGTTGTTGTTACATTCCATTTCTAAACATAACCTGGCCAGTATTGAGATAATATAACTTTCTTTATGTGGCAAGTTAACATAGCAGTCAGCATTAATGAGTTAATATGCTGAGGTTTATAATCAGACACTAGTTTAAAATTAAGATCAGATAATACTATACACGCTGATTTGTCAGCCACTTTTAACACATTGCAGTAATCTTAGGTATGAGTTTACAACTTTGATTCAACAGATATAAAAATGTCTGGATACTAATAAAAAGTACACATTTACATTAACGGAACTAACATTAACTTTGAATTCAGTATGTGACAAATACTATTTCTTCCTAATTACGGGCATTTATCAAATTTTGTGCTTAACAAAGAGCTCAACGCTCACTTATGGATTATTTGCTTGACTGGAGATGATATCTTTGTGAATATTTTTGCGACTTCATGCAGTTTTAGAATTGCATAAACGACAATTTTCGTTAATGATTCTTTTTATTAAATATAAGGTACTATTCTTTAAAAAAATCAAGTTTCAAAAGAAATCACATTGCAATATAGCTCTCATTATGTACATGTAGGCTGCCTTATCCATCATCCTATGGTGAGGATCCATAATGTTCAATATGTAGTTACTATTGTAAGATTCCAAACATGTTATTTTAGAGTATTTCAAGTATTTTTAGCATTTTTATCGTTTAACTTCAACTCTCATACCAGCGAGCCAAATCTGTAAATAAATATTACAATTTTAATTCTTTTTCCTCCAAATGTTACACCATATCATAAATAAATAGACGAGCTGACAGTGACAGTAAATTGCGGCTTAAATTGGCTCTTTACATACGCTGTTTTGGGCAGGTTGATAAAACAACGGACGAAGAGGGAGCTCAGTCTCGATATTCAATGACTTGAACTTCTTGGAATATGTAAAAAATCTGCAGAAAAAGAGCACCCTAGTCTTAAAAACTCGGTGCAAGGAAAAGAGTTCAAGGCAGATGTGTTTTTCATTTGAGTGCAGCTTTGCGCATGTGGTTCACAAGTCCCTCTATGAGTCTCGCTGAGCCTAGTGATTTCGTTTTATTCTATGTACCGTAGGTAGAACAATCACTTTCAACCTATTGTCGATTAGGTCAAGTGCAATGATTCCATTATGTATATATAGATCGAGCAATCATCGTTAATCTACGATTGCTAAGCCCAGTGATTCCATTTTATTTTATGCACAGTAGATTGAGTCATCACCTTCATCCTGTGACCGAATCAGTTAAGTGCAGGGATTTCATTTTATTTTGTGTAGATAGAACTCTGTTCTTTTTATCTTCTGATCGAATTTAATTCTGAAATTAAGTTCATCGTTGAATTGTAGGGGTACGCGTCCTGCCTATAAACGCTTCGCCTGCAACGTGTTTCGGTGATCTAGCTTATATCTCGAAAAATTTCCAAACACTCCATATTCTTGGGAAGCATTCGTTGAACATGCAGCATTCTTTGGAAGTGATAAAATTTTTCCTGTCTCTCTGATCCAATGTTTTAGCATCCACTTCTATCATGTATTAACTTGAGTGGAAGTAAACTGTTTTTCTTTCCTATATTTTTCTCTTGGAAGATGAAATAAGAAGGCATAGTGAGTGGGACACACAATTATTCCTGGTCTATTAACAAAGAGCATAACATAACATACATGAACAACACATGCAATTTTTATGATAGAAGCTACTCGACATACTCTCGAACATTTCATCACAAATGATCAAATCCATTAATTAGGAGAGAATAAGAAAATTTCAAACGAGACATACAGGCTTAGGCTTGTTTCATGATTTTGTAGCCAACCAATCAACACGATAAAGCCTACTTATGTATCAAAAGGATTGTTATTAGTTGCAGAACAGAATCTCACCTACAAAAAGAAGGGCTGCTTAATTCTTCGATATCAAAATCTATCTGTTCATTGCATTAGTTTTGTCGTCATTCAGGGATATCACATATTGAAATCTTTGAACAATTTCTTTGACATATTTCACCATGAAGTATTTGGGATTTCAATTCACTAGAAGAATTTATCGAACGTGGAAATCCACAAATTTTTAATATCTTCACTTTCGTTGCATACGAAGCACCTCGGTGCTCTTTTCCAGATTTTTTCTGGTGTGAGTTTTTTATTTGCCAAAAAACATGGTAGTTCGACTTCTCAGTGCCATTTATGTGTCCTTATTGTGCACATTCTTTTTTGTTTAGTCTTAGGCTTCCTTTCTCTAACCTCCACTATGAAGCGTGCTCGTTTATTTGATCTTATCTAGTGATATATGACATTGAAGGATGTATATGGCAAGTAGCCATGTCTGAGGTTGGGGAAGAGGTTGTCGCCTGAAAAATTGGGCACTACGTAAAAAAATTTGCTTGCTCTGAGGTGCGCGATTTTCTACCGTAAATAATTTATGCAAACATTAGTGTATTAATTACTGTATTGCCACTCCCGATACAATCACATCAAGGGTGAAAAAGAATTCACACATAAGTAACTGGTACTCAAATAATTCAGCTCACACCCAGAAAGTGCATTGTATCGGAAGCCACGTTTTTCCCATGTATGTCAGAATTAAAAGATACCTCAAATTATACCGCGAACAGGGAAAAAGTGGCTAAATGGATTTGCGTGCTCAAATTGCGGTCCAATTACGTGTCATTTGAATTTGTAGTACCAAATTAGGCAAAGTAAAGGATAGCGTTTAGTTAGACGACCTGATTCTGGGTCTTATATACCTTAGTGGTTCACTGGAATTTAAATTCCACTTTGTAAGTACAATATGGACTCAGTGTGGAATAATTTTTGTTCACAGAGCCATGAACCTAATATTTAGTTCAGTAATAAGCTTACGTGTAATTGATGTTTGGGAAAACTAAACGTTTGGTTTTGGAAACCATAGATTACAGTATAGTTTCTCTACTAGAAGCTTGACTAGATTGGCAAGTAAAACCACTTCTATGTATTTTTTTCATACTCATCTGTCATTCGGTTAATACGTAAAGGATGGTTGAAACCACCCCCTTGATGGTGCAAAAATAGAAAATATTAATGGTGGACATAGGTAAATAATTCCCATTACGGCTCGTAGAAAGTCGCTTCTAGTTCTACCTAGTCATTAAGAGTAGATAACAAATTTGTTTGAAGCTCTCATGATGACACGAAGGACTCGTTATAAAAAGTTCCAGTTTAACAGTTCATAGATGGACGTCCTAATCACTGCATAGCAAAAATAACTTCAAGAACTTGTTTTATGGACGACTATAGGCAGGTGAAGGACTTAAATTCTAAATCTACTGCACATTATCATTAGTGAGCTCACACAGCGTGAAGGACCTATCAGATTTTCTCTCCATCAGGAAAAGGAGAAATTTCCCAAGAGAAAAATTCTACGGAAGAAATCCTTCTTAATTCAATCGTTACAGAGCCTTGAGCAATTATTCGTTATGCTTTAGAATCTAGCAAACATGCGAGCTTCTTGAGATCTCGATCAACTGAGCTACACGTACGTATTGATAATAAATAATGTACCCCGAGGTGTTTTCCCTGATCAGGAGGGCAGTGTTTTAAGGAAGAGTGTTATTACTTACAGAAGGAGAGAAAATATCCCCTACTTACTTACTCTTTTCTCCAGTCTAAGGTCTTGCAGTTGATCACAAAAGAGATTTTTACCTCGATGTGTCTTTTAACCTTGATAAATTTGTGAAAGAGTTTTCGCATAGCTAAGCGTTTTCAAACTCTTCAAACGAGTCTCGTTACTGTTCGCCCACATGATGACTTGTCAAAGAGGAGACCTAGAGACTAAATCATCTTTTTTAAGGTAGTTTAATGTTCAACATCATTGCAGAGAAGTAAAGTCAGATATTGAAGCACAGTTCAGTCATTTCTGGAGCACACACTCAAGGTTTTAAAATACAGTTCGGTATAAAATTAAGAAGAATGAGTAAGGGACTTAAACACAGTGCTCGCACTCTCTTTTCCCGCCTCCCTGTTACCACTACTAATCCCTTTTTTAGAGCCATACTTACTACTGTTCCTATTATACACAGTCAGCTTCATCTAAAAAACACTTTCGTTACTATGCAGCAATTTTGACCTCAGTCTTGCCTTGCCTATAAAAGTCACTTCTGTTGCGTGAATTCGTTTTATTTGCCAAGTATTCTATAAAGTTTTCCATTTATTATGTACAACTGATGCAAAGAATATAACTTGACACATACTATTTATTGTATAATGAATCTATGCCTGTAGCTACAGTTCAAAATGGCGTGCTTCTGCCTTGTTCATAATTTCTTTATAAATGAGTTCACTGTGAAAAGGAAACACAGTACTAAGTTTCCAAAATTGAACAACTGAAAGAGACAGATTAACGTAGATTAGGCACACTTGACTTAGATTTAGTTGAGATATTATCCCAAAGATGACCAAGATTGCAAGATTTAACGGGCTAGTGTCTGAGTTTGAAAGAAGTCTATTGTTCTTTTTCTGAATATTACTTCTAGATCAAATTGAATAAATTTATCTCCGTCTGAGCAACTACGTATTGACCTCCAAATGCTTGTGTGATCCCAAGTAACAGTTTTTTACCTTTTTAGCTCAAATTTAATTGTTTACAAGTAGGCTTTCTTTAACGCTCATTAACACGTTGCCTCCGATTGCCTGGCTGGTGTAAATCTTCACATTGTACATATTATTACTAAAAGGCACTAAAATTTACAGAACCTAACCTAAGTGGCCCACATACCACTTCGGAGTCAACGTGTTAAAGACATTAGGTGTATCCAAAGCAACTACAGCCCACGCTCTCAGTTGTCCGATAGCAAAAATTAATTCGGCTGCCTCTACTCAAACTTCCAGCTCCTCGTGCATGCTGCCTATTTTTCCGCTCTTTCGCAACGGCTTGTGCGGTGAAAATTTTCCTGGCAGACTAAGCATAAACTCGGTCAACCGCGCCCTTTGTCTTCATCAACATTGCCCTGCCCTTCCTCGAGTTGTTTTGTATCAGAAGTGTAGTACCTGCATTAATTATGGATTGCTTTCTTGCAGGTATTATGCATTCAGTCTTATATAATATTCCAGTTAATTAATAACTTGAAATCTTAGGTTCTTCGTCAAAGTTTCTTTTTTTCGTATGGGGATTCCTTTCCTCTCGATTTTGCTATTTCAGCGAAGTCATACATCTCGGCTACGTTAGTTTCCAGTTTGCTCTGAGCTATTCATCTTACTAATTCAGCAGTCTATATCAATTAATCTCTAATACTCGGCACGATGTATGTTGATTCAACGAAGAAAAACGCAGTGTTAATCTCGCCTTAAAGCCCCCGTGTAAATCGTGAAAATGATTTTTGGTTTCGCATCCCTTTCAATATCACAGAACAAACTAACTAATGATAAATATTGTGTTTTGGCTAAACTGTCAGTGTTCTGTAACCTACTTCTTTTACCGCCGGGCTTGTTCTGAAGGTTGGTGCGAGTTTACGTGTTATTCAAAGTTCAAAGTCGGGGTATGCTTAAAGCGGCGGAGACAGTACAAGGTCTAGTTCAGCGCCTTCGGTAGTTTTTAGTTTCCGAACGCAGCACCCACCTGCTCCCTCTAGGTTTTTATACCACTCTAGCGAAAATGTTTAATTTTAATTCCCTCCGAGGGCACACTATATCAAGTTTGCTCCTGAGATTTGTCCCGTTAATAATATGAATTATTGTGGATGAATTCATTGCCAGTATTGCAGTAATAGTATTTTACATAGTATATATCTTATCGCTTGAATTACTGGGTGATTTTTTCGTTCAACCAAGAACGTCGTTAATTGATACCATTTATTTCGATTACTGTATCTAGGTCGAGCTCTGAAAATGACATTGTTCAGTTCCAATCAGCTTAGCTTTCTTAAACGACTGTTTTTTGTGATTGTTTGGCTTACGATTTAATATTTTTTCTATCTCGTTTCGGTGTTAGAGAAATTCTGCAAATTGTTAAAACTAATTTAACAGGAGACAACATTGCATTTAAGGGAGTGATAGGCATCTTATGAAGATATTAACCTTTGTCATTTCCTTCGTCTTTGTCTTGTATGATACATACCACATGTATATACGAATTTCTACTTCTCAAGGTCTGTATCGCTTCTATTCTACGGGTGTAGTACAAGAAAAAACATTTTTTTACACACACATACAGGTGGTGGACAAAATAATGGAAACACCTAATATTTTACCATCATAATCTTAGAACATAATTTAAACAATCAAAAC
>VCRD01001624.1:99778-124556 GCA_006783055.1 Trinorchestia longiramus | reverse complement strand
GTGTGTACACCGTGGCACGTAACGCCTTGTCTGTGTGTACACCGTGGCACGTAACGCCTTGTCTGTGTGCACTAGCAGACTTCCGGTGGTACGCCATTCATTTTAAAGTGCTGGTAGAGTTGCAGTGTCGCTTTAAAGTCATCGATAACACATTTTTTAAACGGCTATCTGTGGCCTACGCCTGGTGAGGATAAGCAAGCGCTGCGTGGGAATGCCTTCTGCTTCCAATGAATTCTCTTCCGTGGCAACATTCTCTGTCTGTAAATTCTACGGCATTGTGTAAATTGGAGTACGAAAAAAGACTTTTGGTTTTTGAAGCTTACAGAGCTGTTATGGGTAAGATTTTCAGAGGGAATACTTGAATCGGAAGGAGGAACATTTGAGTTTAACAAATGTATGCATCTTTTGAAAAGGTATTAGGCGATTAAAAATATATTGTCCTTAACAAACATTACTATTCAATTATACAACGTTTAACACTAACCTTGAGTTGTACATTAGAGTTTGAATTATTTGTAAAGAATTACATGTGTTTATAGCTACCTTAAGTTCTATGTTGGTCCATTAATTCTGTTTGTTTTATTTGTGTCGTCGAGCACATTACGTTACTGAAAAGTCTAGTGAAAACCTGTTCCCAAAACATTTAGATAACAAGTGTGGCTGAGTAGAGGATCTTGGTTAGAGGTACAGTACGCAATAATCTTCACCAAATATCGCCAAATCTATATTATTTTGGTGTTGTACCATAAGTTTTCCTGTTTCTTCAGATGCAAAATATTTTATATACATAATTAATCACAGGTATTCTCTCTTTTCAGAGTCACACAGTCAGTATCTGTCAGCATTTTAAGTACAAGTCAGTTAAACATCATGCTCTAATGCTATGCAAGGCTTTGACTTCCAGCAATTACTTGTGACCTACATTCCTTAAAAGTCAGCAGATTTGCAAGCGCTTTCTTCCTCCTCGACGTCTTTGCATGGTAGAACGAGATACTTGCCTCGATATACCGGCACGTTTCATATACTGCTAGAGCAGTTGATATGAACTAGTGCGTCCATTTGGCCGGAGTGGTATCATCTATTCCTAATCAAGACGCAAATTGGATCGCTTCTTGAGTTGCTTCTTGTTCTGCGGTCACGACGGCAGCAAATTGTGTGTAACGAGGAGCTCTGACTGCAACCTGTCTTCTACATGACGGTAATGGCACCAGCAGCTACCATAGAGACCATCTCCATAGTGAGACCGCTCAAAGTGAGTACTCCTTGTTCGTTTCTGTATTACAGTGGGATCTCGACATACGAATGTCCTAACTTACGAATTATTTAACATGAATGGTCATTTGGTTCAGATTTCCGTCCAACATACGAATGTTTTTTGGCTTACATTTCCATGAGCAGAAATCTGAACCAAATGACCTTTCGTATGTTAAATAATTCGTAAGTTAGGACATTCGTATGTTGCGGTACCACTGTATTTTTAATGTGCATTCCAAGATAATCAGGGAAGAACACTGGGAAAATCGTATTTACGAGTTTTTTAGTGAAGAAAAGAGCACAAGTTTATGAGTTAGTGTGACTTTCAAACTGACGGCTCCTTCGAGTCGTTAAGCTTGTCTATGTTATGTTCTAGTTGGGAGAGCTCCAAGTTTTTTATCGATGGACCTCGGCAGTTTAAATATCGCCATACCGCAGTGACCGACATCTGTCAATTTGTCCAGTGTTCTTATAAAAATTCCAAATTTGAAGCTTAGTGTTGGGAAATTTAACACTGTATAGAAATAGCTGAAACTGAACTAAACATTTAAAATTAAGTTAAAAGTAACAGTCCCTAGGTCGTTATAATGAATCACTGCAATGATTCTCTGGACTACAAAGCTTGTGTTGTCAAACGTCTTGTGTTCTGAAGCTCATTCATGAGTCACTGTACTACTGTCGGGATAATTTCTTCCTAGCCTTGTGAAGAGGAATAAAATAACATATAGCACTGTGTGTATTTTGTTTTCAGACATTTAGAATACCGGCGAAGATTATTATTAATATTATAATGTACTCCAATTGCTAAATTTCTTAATACTTATGTCTGGCTACAGATTCATGGTTTGCAGGTGCTCTGTAGTGAGGAGTCTGAAGTGTACAGTAAATAGGCGGAAGAAGAGCGGTAAGTCGTCTAGCTAGCTGCTATGCTTTAATGAGATTTTAATTGTGGGTATTTGTTTTTTTGAAACTTCAAAATCAATTTTTATTTTATATACACGTTTCGAGTAATTCAGGATTTACAAATATATGTTTTCCTGCCAGCAAAAAACCATCTTTCTCTAATTATTCTGCAAAATATGAGTCATATTGATTTGTTCTGATATGAGTTGTGGCTGTGGTGGTTGAACCAGAAACATAATAATAATCATAATAATCTGATATGAACTCCAACAATTTTACACTATGCGTCTCAGCTTTGCTTCGTATACGGTGAGTGTCATTGATTTTACTACACAACTTACGCTGATTGAGTTAGGTACTTTTTCTCATCCAAAGTCTCATTGAGTTACAGTTTTTGGCTTCTTCATCAAGTATTTATTTGTCTCGTACTGAGTATTTTTAATAGATGTGCAAGCGTCGATGCATCTTCCATTTTTCAGGTAAGTTGCGTATTTCACAGCTCTATAAAAAGTTTTCATTTGTCATGTTTTCTTACATCAAAAATGATATCGAATTTATGTTGCTTATATTAAATTACTAGCTATGTACTGCGCTTAATATCTGCATAATTTATACCTTTATTTCGCTGCAAGTGACTCAAATTATTAGTGTACATTAAAATTTATTAGACTCCCAGGCAGTCTATTCCTGGGTCTCCAGTTTAATTCTAAGTAACACCAATAAATTTGTTTTTCAACTCATATACGCCTTTTCGAATCATTTTGATACCATGCCAATTACATTCCTCGATATAAGTTCGAGGGATTTGGTGATTTTTCGGTGTTTAACGAAGACAGAACGTCAAACGCACTGACAGCTTCCGTCATGAGACCACTTCTACGTATAGTTAACCTGCATTGTAGTATTTACAAGACTTGGACCTCACTGTTATGGTCCTGCATCGAGAACTCGGTTTACTTCTGCTGAAAAATTGTGTGAAGCTCCATCCAGTGTGCGTGTCACGCCTAATTTGGGAGCGCTGCATAAACAGGCCGTGAATCGCTTGCGTTGCTGCAGTGCTTGTTGTGAATATGCGACTCGTGCCCTTGAACCTGTGAGCTAAACAGCTCCCGGACTACACACGCCACCCATGGCTGCCTTCTTTGTTATCACTTGCGCTCTCGTTTGTTTCGAACGTGGAAACATTTCCATATTTTCTTCTACAAGTTCCGTTGAAATGTTTGTATTGTTCCAGTTGAATTTTTTGTTATAATTTAAATCCTGATGTCAGTCATTTCAGTAATTTTTATGCTAAATTCTTATTCTTCCATCATGGAGTAGGATAACATTTTGGGTGTGACTAGACGTTATTAAACATTTTACTGGTTTTTGCTCCGTTAAATTTACGACGTATATTTTCAATGTGCTCTAAATCGACTGTTAAATCGTTATATTTGACACTCGATAATTCATGATCCATTCTCTGGAATATTTGCATTGGTAATTGTTTTTAAAAGGTTACATGCAGCATCGATGCATGAATTTTGTCTTTCACCGCTAGTCTCTGCTCTCTAGTGAAGGGCTAGAGTTCCAAGCAGTCGAACTGCCTATAATAGGCCAACTCCGGGCTTCAATTGAAGGGTGGACAGCACTAGTGGACAACTTGCATTTTTTCCCGTGGTAAATATAATATATTTTCCACGGGAAAAAATGCAAGTAGTCCACTCCCGTGCTGTCGCTAACACAGCGCTGACAGAGGCGATTACGATCCAGTAGTTTACTATATGAATGGTGGACAGCACTAGTGGACTACTTGCATTTTCTCCCGTGGGAAAAAATGAAAGTAGTCCACTAGTGCTGTCCACCCTTCAATTCTCGGACTGATTGACTGATGTTCACTCTTTCAGTGGCACGATGTGTCAGTGTGAGGGTCTGACTTGTATCGTGTTGCCACAGCACAATGGAAACGAGTTAACTGAAAACTCTTCGTTTTTGTTCAAGTTTTTAAACGGCTATGCTCCACAAGTAAGAGGTATAGACCAACGCGCTTTTGGTCAATGTTTTATTGCAGAAAAATTGCCTGTTGAAATCCTGGATCTAATCCTTATGTTCGCAGAAGTGCGTTCCTGCGTACGAGGAGATCGTGGCTTAGTCTGGTGGAAACTAAATACAAGAATATGGCTTGTTAGGTAAAATCTGATTTATTTGCATCTATCAAATTTTGTGCCAGTAGAGCAGTGCTGTATTCGGTAGAGCGTAGATGTTTTACTTATTCAAGTCGTATGTTTCTGTTTAGACGCCATCGTTATTGGACTCTTTTACTTGAAAAGCACGTACGAATATATATCTGCTCGCCGACTTCGATAAATTGGATACATCGTATGATATCGAATTTACCATATCATCAATGTGAATTGTAGGTACAGTTTTTATTAGTTCTAAAGTCTCATTCATTAGCATCTTGGTTTTCACAGCATATCTCTCACGTTAGGGACGAAGACTCATATTCATCCATTTAGTCGTGCCGACTCCTACCGAAGTCAGCAGAGAAGTTATTTGTTTACAGGGAATTTGGTAATTCAGCACAGCGGTGAATTATCAAATTCTGAGCTACTTTCGCATTTGTGATTTATCATTCAGGGCTTGCATTCATTTTGATAATTCCCCATTACTTATACGAGGTCTTGTTCAAATAAACGTGGAATATGCGTCTGCGTGACGCTATCACCATACAAGTTCGGGCGCCTGAGTGTAGAAGAAAAGCTATGAGCTGTCTGCCATGAGGCACTTTTTTTATGTCCCTCCACTCTGTTGTTCAGCCTTATTTACCTACACTGATGCAACAGGGACTATTAGAATAGAATAAGGCAATATTGCACGGTGATACTAGGTTGTTACAAAAATAATGGCCGATTTCAGAAGCCTTTCAGACCTTCGAGCGGCCATTATTTTTGTAACAACCTAATAGATTATCTATAGTTCATACTGGTCTGAGGCATTATTACCTCAGGGTACTGAAGATTCCTCGTACGAGCTAGTGACATCTGTATCGAAGTAATCGCAAATAGTTTTCTAAGGTACTCCGTTGGAATGAAGTTAGTTCTAGGCATAGTTTGGAAGTTGAATACAAGTTTGTCCTAACCATAATTTATATTTGTCTCTAGTTGTATGAACTTTAGAAATAAGCGTTCTACATAAACTACGAAACATGTTTTTCTATCAATTTGCACTTGTGGTGTTATTCCTACATAACAACACTTCGTATTTTTGACGAAACATACGAACGAAATCAACGATCCACTCGCCAGATAAAGGTTACCAGTAGAGACGGAACCATAAATATGAAGTCAAGTTACGAGTGTGCCTAAATAAGGCACAAGACGACTTCTTTCAGTTGTTTTGCTGAGCAAAGTACAGTGCGGCACCGCGGTGCTGTGGCTGGCTCGTGTCCAGCGCTGCAGAGGCTCTGGATCCAGACGCTGCAATTCTCTGGCATTGTCCTGGTACGCGCTGCGGCCAAACCTTATGCCATTGCGGGCAAGTGTAAATCATCGACTGAAAGCTTAGCTGTTCCTGTCTTCTGTGGTTTTAGTTTAGAGTGTGGCAGTGTATTGTTTGCTAGAATATAGGACATAGTTTTCATTTTTTTTATGGGGGAAATCGGGGTGTTGAATTTTAAGAAAGTATTTCTGGAAAGTGTGGTCTGTGACATGGACGGTAGTCTCAACTTAATTCTCGCATTTTTGTTTTTTTCTTGGTAGCCCGTTGATAAGGTTTTTATGTAAATTCCTGCACATAAATGAAAATTATATCTCTGACTTGATTTCTTTGCTAGAGTCAAATTGGGTCTATTGAGGATGTTGTCGATGAGGCTTCTAACTTTTCTAACCATTACGGTACTTTACAGCCGTCATTTACTCGGAAATTGAATAATCATTGTTATTGCATTCAATTAGAAATGATTAACCTTGCAGACTTTGGTCGTATCCGAGTGCCGGAGAGCTCATGAAAACGAGTGGAAAATTTGGTCAATCTTTTTATTGTTCAGTTGCTCAGTGTAATTTTGGTGCAAAAATAGCACCTGGAGTGGTCCAATATGAGGAAAGCACTGGGAGAAAAACTTGCTGGTCTTAGAAAACTTTTATTCGTGTGCAGTTGCCTGGAACTTCTTGCATTTTAGTGTATGTTGGCAATAATTTGTGACGAACGTAATTGTGAATTTCTGCAGTAAAGCATTCACTTCGTCCTTTGTGTTGCTTGTGTGTGTGTACAATTTCTGAAAATTCTTCCTAATATCTATTCCTGTATTATTTCGGCCATTGTTAATAGCAAAATTATGCAGCTGTATTCCTTCATTAAATGATCTTATTAACTATATTTGCTCTCCTTCTGTTTGTTCGCAGCTAACTCGTTAGAATGACTAGAATAAATACCCATGGATTCATTTCGATAATTTGAAGCGTATTTTATGTATAAAGATGCGTCGAGATTGCAAATGATGAAATCATTTGATGAGACCTTTCACGGAATGAAACTCTGTGTTGCGAACAATGCTGGCTTCAAAGGACTTGGAGAACAATAGTTGTGTTATTAAAGCATGTATCATTATTTCATTATGATTTTTCTTTGAAGAGAACTTTTTACAGTAGTGAGGTTATCCTAAATTATTTAAATTGTGGATGCCTAAATTCTCCACGAGTAGTCGACTTTAGTGTTTGAATTCTTCACTATCCAAATGCGACTTAAAATCTCTTGTCAGAATGTTCTTTTTTATCGTTCACGATTGTTTCGTTGTAATTTAGAGTCGCAAGACTCTTATTGTTATCGTGTACGGTCCAGAAACCCATTGTACTCAGAGTGTCTACAGAGGACTTGCTTCTTCAATGCAGTCCTCTAGTCTTAACACGACGTACAAAGCACCAGGAGTTCTGTAATTGGACTATTTCGTAGAGATGCTAGCATGAACCCAGAAGAGGATACGAATTAACCTCTAATTGCAGGATATCGAAGACTCAGGTGGTGACAGACAGGATGTCGCCATGCAGAAGAAACTTGTCATCGTATCATGCAGTGTTCTTTTATGGATAGAATGTCTTTATAATAAGGGCGATGCGAAATGGGGATAAGTGTAATAAAAGGACTTGGTGATATTTATAGAAGGATGTATATTTAAGTTCCCCTTAGTAGTGTAGTTGTATGTTCGCTGATAAATACTAGTTGCTGTTGAGAACATGGAAATGTCGTATTCTGTTAGGAAAATGAAATAGACTTTCTTATCTCATTGCTGAAATTCGGTGAAGTTACTGCATGAACCGAAAGATTGTTGAGATCAACGATGTGCAGTTATTAAAAGGTGACTGTTATTAATTTTCGCCTCAGGATGATGAGGTACGCAAATGATACTCAAATGAGGGAATAAAAGCAATTGCCAATGCAAATACCGTACCCTGAATGTGAACACGAACACGAAAAATTCTGTTTCGACACTAAATAATTGAAATTTGTTCAACACAACAACCCAAGTGAAAAGTCTTTTTACTTTGCGAGTTTGGGTGTGTGCTCGATCCCTGGTGGTAGGTAAGATGCAAGAGACTGTTTGTCCCATGTACACTGTCTCTCAGCTCCTAGATCCTCAAAACTTTGTCATGGTTCCCCGCACTGCTTTAATTACAGCCAGTTGTTTTGTTTGTGAGTGAGGCGTGTCCAAGACGTCAACGTGGGTGAATAGCGCTAAAATAATAGGAAATGACTTGTCGACCCATCATGTAGAACATAGCTTGAGTACTTCCTTCTTATTATGGGACGCAATTCCTTTTATTGTCTGAAAAGTAATTCACTGAGACCGGAAATTGGACAATCGTGATCTAATTCTGGTCGTTGCTGGTGATATGAACTGACAGTACGGCGTGGTGCATCAGGTTACACATCACTAGTCGTTTCCAAGCTGTTGTTCTGCGTCAAGATAAATATTGCTAACATAAGCACTGTCGTAGCGTCATAATATGTATTAAGATTTGTTCACTTACACCTACATCATTCTTGTAACTATTGATGAACACCATTACAGTAAGGTCCGTTTCTTCACTGATTACACATTTCGTTGTCCAATGCTATTTATCATATAATTCTTTGCATACACTATCAAAACCCTGACGCTGTGGTATTCTTATCGATTGATGTCTAATTTAGTATTGCTCACGCGTCGATGGTTAGAGTTACAGCATCATGGATATTTTGACACTACAGGGCACCCTATACATCGATGGTGCCAGTGTTCGCACAGCTGGACGGGCGTGGCTGCATGGCCTGCATCCTGTCTAGAGGGCGATGCGCCCTCTCTCTTTATTCTGCATTTCAGCTGCAGTTTCTCTTATTGCCCTCGTATATCTCAACGCAGGGTAACTTCTCACTTGCCCTATTAATAATTCTTGAACGGGTTTTTGGGGTGTTTTTTTTATTGAAGTACGACGTGCGACGGCCGTTGCTGCTATTTGTTAATCAAACACTGTTATTTATTGATCAAACACTGCTGTTTACCGCTAGATTCTTTGTATTTGATGTCAACTCACGCTTGACGTGGCCAGTAATGTGTTCTCAGTGCAAACTTGACAGCCGAATTCTCTCATCTTTAGCATTATTTAGGTGGTACATGAGTCATTTTTAACTAGAACACTTAAACTTGTCTTTTCAAGGTAATACTTTTTAAAGTGTGGTTCAGTATTTCGGGTAATGCATTTTATTGCGTAATAATTCTGTTGATATAATTCCTAAAACTATTGTTGCATTTTTTTGCTGGCGCGCTAGCTGATATAGTAGTAGGCTTTATTTCCTTTTTAAATTATATTTTATGGTGTGTTCACTTTGCATCGCTGGTAGTATTCTTTTTCATTACATTGTCTGTTGTGATTTTGGATAAAACAATCAATTATGGGCCTGTCACAGTATAATTAATATCCTGATGTAGATATATATTATCAAAGCATGACTGACAAAGATGTCAGTCTATAAATAAAGGAAATAGCCTCTACGTGCTGGAGCCTGCATTATTCTACTCTGAATCCTCACAGTGTGAATAAAAGAGTGGTACAGCTAGTGAGATCATAATTAAGGTGCTCTTTTCGCTGTCGTTCATCTTGTCTCCCAATTGAACTCCACGCGTCGTGCAGCTCCGAGTGTGGATTATAGGTGACTTTATTAACCCTATATCGACCTAATTATTTTCTGACTGAACGAAATATTGCGTAAGTTATCACTTTTTCTTACGAGTTTGGCATGTAATTCTACCTAGCTTCAGAACGAAACCCTCTGAGTGTAGGATTAAAGTGAATTATTTTTAATAACCAGTGATCATTGTAAGTTCAGTAATATCAGAAGAACAAATGACGTTTCTGCTTTGATTAGTAAGCAATTTAATTACATCTAAAATTATGTTTAACCAGGTCCTCAGATACGGCACACTTGCTGGTCGTGTTATGATCTGATCCTTAGGTAGCAATCAAATAACGCGGCTGTTGTATTTAAAATCACGCCGCAAATGCGGCACACGGAGCCGTCTCCGGCGTGCACGTTTTTGCTTAGTTTACCGCTTTGGCTCTCCGTATTATTTTTTAATAATTTAATATCGGTAGCTTTTCTTTCTTTACCATGACGGCTGAACCTGTTAACTGTCACTGCTCACTCGACAATAATAAAACTATTGTCGTATTACAATTGTAATATCACAGTAACAACGCTAATTGAGCTAATAAATATTATTACATCATATGATGTTAACGGTGCTGTGGTACCGTCGCGCATCTACATCATATGGTGTAAGTTGCAGGTAGAATGCAACTCGTACAAACATCATATGATGTAAATAACGCTTAACAGGTTAAGCTGCGCGAACTCTGCTAGTGTTCATTGCACTAGACATATTTCACGGATCATTTCAAATTATGGCTCTTGTCCAACAGAAACAAACAAGTTTCTCAGTTTTACGCTAATAATTTTATTTGGCATTCTGTGATAATTTTTATTCTCATTGTGTGTTTGCGTTTAAAGTGATAATCCATTATTTATTTTAGCGAGAATTAGAATACCTAGTGTAGTGTCGGATTTTTTAGTTTACGAAGTATTTTACTTTACTTATACAGCTTAGTTTAAAGTCTGATTATAGATTCGTTTAACAAAGCAATGGATTTTCAAGCGTTATGATAACCGTGAAGTGAGATTTGGACGGAGTAACGTGCAATGAGAATGTTTTCATCTTATGGAACATATAGTAAAGATTTTTCATGGTTTCCACTGACCGATAGTTGTTCGCACTTTCATCTGCTCTTCCATTGTTATACTTTAATTCAGTTATTACCGTGTTAAAACGTGCTAATCTTAAACGGCTGAGGCAGGCGCTGTGAAAGCAGGTTTTTACGATTTCATTCTTTTTTTCCACGTTCTTTTATTCTTTAGAGTGTAGTACTATTACTTATTAGAATTCAATTGACATGAATTTGAAACCAAATTCTGCAAGCAAAGTTCCACCGAGCTATGTTTGTGTGCACAATTTTTGTGTACTAATGAATGTATTTATTTTTTAAAGATTTCAGTGGACTATGAAGCCTATGCTTGCAGGAATAAATTATGTTTTTATTGGAGCCTTACCTGCGTATACTGAATATACGTACACAACTCCTTTCACAGACAAAGCTACTTCAGAAGTCAGATGTAGTTCATACAACTAACATGTTACGTTTGTGCAGGTGGTAGTCCATGCTCAGGATTGTTCGTATTCAAGAACAACTTACAGCTCTATATTACAATTTTGCTTCAGCTTTTGTGCGAGATACTTCAACGAAGACCACTAAGACGGAGAAGCTTGAAGGAGGGATATCCGTTTTCTACCCACACGAATATAATCTAGATTATAGGAGTCTATTTTAGATCACTAGGGTGCGAGTACCCCCCTTGTACTAAATAAATTTTTGTCTAAATTCGCATGTGACTCAAATGACATCTTCAGTCTACGTAGATGTTCATCACATGAAGTTCACGTGGTAAATTTGCTTGGGATGGTGTTTTTCAACGCAAGGCGAAGAAATGAACATGCGTGGTACTCAAGTGGGAAAAATTGTAACTTCTGGAGCGAGACTCCGTTTTGTTCTGAATTCCACGAGACAATCTTGTGGAAAAATTTCTCAAGGTGGTAGTTTTTTGTTTTTTATAGGTTGGTTCTCGAGAATATTACATTCTTGAGTGGTTTAACAACACAATTTTCGGTACTTACGTATTATCGGGAGGACCTTTAAAAAAACGACTCAAAAATTAAAGTAAATTATTTATTGAAACGGTTAAAACAATGAAATAACATTACATTTGTATTTATTGAAACGGTTAAAACAATGAAATAACATTACATTTGTAATTCATACTAACCAACAAACCCTGTGAAAAAAAAGAAAAAGTAAAAATCAAAGGTCCTGACCTAACCTAACCTAACCTAACCTAACCTAACCAACAAACCCTGTGAAAAAAAAAAGTAAAAATCAAAGGTCCTCCCGATAATACGTAAGGACCCAATTTTCATTATGTTGGACTACATAGCGTTGTTGGCTACATGCGAATTGTAATTCTGTATATTATCACGGCTCCCAATACGTTATTGCATAAGCCATGGTCGTGGTGATATAACTGTATTCATACCAAGTGTATTGGTAAGAAGTATTTTTAAATATGCACGATATACTGCTGTATTTTTCGCTGAAGATTAGAGTAACGATTGGTGGAGAAATTTTGTGTCACTGTCAAGTGGGTTAAAGAACAAGAAATATGAAGCAATTGTGACTTGTTTACATATGTCGCACATTGCTAGCGTGTGTCACGAGCTGGTGCATCAATCAACTGGTTGTTTGTGCTCCTCCACATAGGTGTGCAGTTGTGCGTGTCTTGGCAGGGCTGGTCACCTGCTGCAAAGCACCTAAATTTAACTCGTGTCTGTATGGGTCGGTCGAGTCATCATCATCTGTGCTGCTGTCAGCGGGCTGGGCAGATCTCGTGCAGCCTTTGTGTTTTAGTTCGAGGCTTTAGTCCTGAGGTCATCCTGTCCACATTTTAGTTTGAAATGCAACAAGTGTTTCTATGTTCTTTCCTGGCTTATGTACTGAGGCGCATGCACTGCAGCTGGTTGTTGTTTTGTGAGTCAGGGCTGGTATGTCAGACATAATGCAGTGGTATTGTAGTTTCTATGAGGCCTTTTCAGCTGAGTGAGGGTTGTCAAGATAAGCTTAGCATCAGAGGAGGGCGTTCAAACTTTGACATAAGTTTTCTTGAAAGAGCTGCAAAGGAAATCCGCGTGTACTTTTTATTTAAAAATACAAGGGTTTTTTATTCTGACGGAAGAAAACCAACAAGATGAAGCTTGGCTAGAGAGAGTCGTCATCTGCAGACTGATCAAAATACTGACCTCAGTATTTTGAGATTCCAGAATACAATCTCATTGACCAGCTCAATTTGGTTCCCTTTTACAAAAAATCAATTTGTGAGCTTATAAAATTCTACTTTACACTCCTCAATTAGGTTTATGGATACAACATTTCTCTAACTATCCTTCATTGAAAGAATCTTTATCTACGGTGATTGTGGTATATGCACGCTAATAATTTGCTTGAATATTACGATTTTCATTATATTAACTTCCGTATTTTATAGATTTTTATCTATGTTCCACATTAGATCCAATCTACCAATGGCACCTTCTCAAAAGTACTCCAGGCTATGATTTTTAAGGGCATCTAGGGGAGTTTTTACTCATGCACTCGTAGAAACGAAACAAGTTATAAAATACATCACCATCTCACTTTTTGCTCCTTTTAGATTACATGCATTTACCTACATTTTATCCGAGGGAGGAAGGGTATCACTATTACAACACCGAATTCTGTTGGAGGAATTTGACTTACTTCTGGTCTCCATCCGCCGGACGCAACCTCTGCGGCGAGAATGCTCACTCAGCACTCCTGTGTCCACAGGATAGCTGCCAGTTATCGATCAAAAATATCTTCTTACTTCAGTGTTCGCTATGCCACTATTATCATGAACACACCCATTATATAATCAGAGATTCTGTCCTTTGGATGTCGTTATAAAAGTTCAGGACTACGCTAAAAACAAAAGAGTTTTTAGTTATATACAAAGTAATACAATTTGTTACAGTCTGCCTTTAATACGTCTTCTTCGATTTACATTTTTTATGTCTGCTTCTAAGGGGTGACTGAGGTGGACACTATCGTTGGCACCTTAAATTACGGTACGTTTATTTCTCGACTTACTGAAAATTACAATACAGGATGAAGTAGAATAGAATATTTTAGCAATTAATATTAGAGTGGTGCATTGTAGGGTTATTAAAACAGGTCTATACCGTGAGACACCAGTTGTACATCAGAGTGAGAGTGTGGTGAAGTGGAAGGATAAGTAAGTTACTCCTCTTCACGTACAAGAACTATCACATTTGTTTTAACATGAAAAAGTAGTCTGCAGGTGTAAGTTCCTTCCTCTTCATGTTTTCTCATGTCGTCAGGATTATTATTATATTTTTTCTTCATATCATGGTGGCACTGCTTTCAGATGAGGTGAAGTAAATTTTCGGGTTGTAGTTCGTTTAGAAACAGATTTTGGTATTTGGTAATTGTTTGGTCTTTGCTCTTCCTCCAGAGTTCCGAATGGATCTCAAATAAGTACTATTGAACACTGAAGGATTTCTTCATCGATCAGTACTTTCTTGGTCAAAACGATTTTTTCAACATATGATGCTAGCCAACGAGATATTTTCGGCCAGCTGATTCTAAATTACGATAATTTGTACAAGAACAGAAATTCACACCCTGGAGTATGCTGAAATTTTTAAATTCCTAGTCTTTGCTTGTGTTGTGTGCTTTATTGTATGTGTGTCAAAAAGCTCTTGCAAGCTAATTGTCATTCAGTCCTTTCTACCGATGGTAGCCTGAATGACTTCTGGAACTCAAAAAAACTTATTTTCAAAACTCGTATGACTTTTTTCTTCTGCAGATATTCGCGTCAATAAATAATTCATGGTTACACTGACACCTTATCACGTTGCCTGCAATTGCCTGATTGGTGTAAATCTTCACTTTGTACGCATAGTCACTAGAAGGATCTGAAAAAATTACAGAACCTAACCTAAGTGGTCCACATACGTACCACTTCGGAATCAACGTGTAAGTTAGCTGACGGACTGCAAACTCACTTTTTCTATTATTTGTGGAGCTTATTGGAAGTTCTCTCGAGAGCCACTCACCCTATCGTCCTATTCTGTAGCGAAAAGTTGAATAAATAATTGAATTAAATCGAATACTTCGACGTACTACACGTATATTTACAATTCTTGTAGGTATTGCTACCCGTTCGGTGCTCTATAAAAGTACATCCTCCCACTTTTCATTACAAACTTCCTCATCTGTTGACTATTTATTATTTTTCTATCTGCTACCCAATCAATGGTGGGCACGAAATTTTACGGTTAGAGCGGTCACGTTCTTCAGTTCATCGCTTGTGGCTCTCGTACTTAACTGTTTGAAAAGCCTTGCCACCTTTTCTTCAGACTCAAATTATGGCATCTGTATACATTTCTGCTGCCCCTCCTGCTCTATGCTTAATTATCACTCACGAATATAACTCATTCAACACCGTCATCAAGCGTCAATCAATTCCTTGCTGTATTCGTTTTCATTCAGCAACTGCACAAAATATAGAGCCTCACTTTCTAGCATCGAGTAATGCTAATGTCACTGTTTCCACCTGCTCTGAATATTCCTTTCATTTCCTTAGAAACGGTTTCATGTCCTCACTTTGATTCATCTCAAGGTGCATCACAACTCCAATCAATTGAATTATGTGAACAGCCATTTACCTAGGCTCACTGGTCGCTAGCATTCAGAGTCATGCAAGTTTATTCGTACACAATAAGATGCTGTCCTAAAGACCATCATAGCGTAGAAAGGACAGACGACTCGAACTTCTCCTTAGTCACCATTACTTCCTCCTCTCCCAAGATATCTGACTTGATAGACTTCCTAGATCTACACACGCCGCTTTCGCATTTCATATCTAGCTCAGGGGTCGGCAAAGTGGTCGATATCGACCCCTGGTGGTCGAGTACAGAACTCAAGGGGTCGATAAATTTATGGGGGTCGGAATGGGGTCGATTAAGGATATATATGGTTGAAGCTGGTTTTAGCCATGCGAATGCGATTCTAACAAAGCAGAGAAATAGACTAAACTTGGAAAACCGTGGTGATTTACGGTTAAAGCTTACCAATTTAAACCAAATATCAATAGCCTTGCTGCCGCTCATCAAGCTCATCCATCTCATTAATATCAAGTTTATTGATAAATAGGTAGGTTAATGTATTTTTCATTATTCTTTTTTGATAAAAAGCATATTCCGTATTTCCATGGCAGGTAATATTATTGTCAAGTAGCACATTTGTTTTATATAATTAAGTTCATATCAATTTTTCAACGATAAGTATTGTTAGATTTCGAAAGTCAAAATTCTCTATAGATAGGTAAAGTTCTATTCTTTTTTTACTTTATATCAGTGAAGACTGCCTCTTTCTCTTAATATATATCTTCAAACATTGTATAGGGTACAACAGAAGATTGGTTTGGTTTATAACATTTCTCTTTATTTTTGGTCATCAAAAATGTCAATAATGATTTAACATTTTTTCACCTATTTGTATGTATGTGCATGGAGGGGGTCGATGTCAATACAAATATCCCATGAAAGGGTCGACGGGTAAAAAAGTTTGCCGACCCCTGCCCCGCTAGCTCTTTGCGTTATGTCTTAACAAAACCTTGCGGCGCACCCTCGGCATGACTAAACAACGTGTTAGTCCTCTCCTCTGCCTGTACCTTAGTTGTTCGTGTCCCCTACTCCTCGGCACGCTCGCAGGGGTGACTGGCAGTGTCACACAGACAGGAGTTGTTCTTAGAAAGTGGTGTGGTTTATTGCTTCTAGCGCGTCAGAAAGGAGAGATTCGCACTTGGGTCTTGAAGTCGTCGACTAATTTTCAGCTATAGCTAGATGCGTCGTGCACTCTAGCTTCACCCTGTTAAGTCCTATAGTGTGATATCTACTCGTATGACTGGGACGGACTTGCTGGATTGAAAGGAAAATTTACCTACTAATGAAATAATGGAAGTAACTGATAGGATTCATCAAGGGTTGAATGTTCAGTACCCAAGCTGTAGCTATTTAAGAACACTGTGTACGTTGGACTTTGATAAGCATACAACTATCAACCTGGCTGCTATCTTGTGCTGTAATGAGCTTCTTTTATTAATTTTGTAAGATTCATGAAATCTAGTGGTGACTTTCCTTCAATGATATCGTAGACGATTTTTCTGTTTAAGATAATGTTAAAATGAAAACGTACTAGTATTTTAACTACTACGTTTCATGTGACATGTAGGAAATGGCCCATTCAGTCTGTGAAAAAGTGATCTACAAATTTCGGTTGTCTTAATATCTGCATCGCTTTGAAACATTAAATCATTACTGGTCACATGAAGTGCAAGTCCTCTTGATGTTATGCGAGTTTACTATTTTCTTGCGAAATAAATAATCGCTCTACAACGCAGGACGCTGAAGCAACACTATTCTGAGGGCTGGAATATTTGGAGCGCTTTATCTTTACTGTATACTGTAAATATCAATATTGTACTGTAACAGTGGCCGAGGCATCGGGGCTTAAAATCAATGTGTCGGAAAGATTTAAAATACATTTGGCGTTTAAAACTATGTTCTTTGCTAATATTTGCCTACTGCGCCTGACGTGCTTTTTGTGTTGTTTTTTCATGTGTGCTGGACTTCACAAAACTGTTCATTTGAATTATTTTGAATGAAAGCGAATTAACTGGAACATAAATAACAATGATCGTCGTTTAAACTCAACAACTCAGCGCGTGCTCATCTCACCTCATTACTTTGGTTCGCACGTCTATCTTGTTTTTATGGCAATTTAAATTGTCAATCCCTGAATAATAATGTATTTCGTGTGCCTCTTCAGTATCAATTGATTTTGCATGATGTCTCGGCCTCAACATCCGCTAATGAGGTCTTGAGGAAAACTCTTGGCACTACTCGAGCAGCCCTTTACTTTTTCTATGTTTACGCTCGTCTTTGCCTCTCCACTCCGTGGAGCGCAAGCTTTTACGCTGATTGCAGTCCAAAGCGCAGCTGTACGACGCACCTCGCCCTCACATGCGTGTGTATGTAGAGCATCGCCTTTGACCCTCTCACGTGTGTCTTTGATGAGCCTGGAGCCATCTTGCGGAGACCTTTAGAGGGTCGTTACCTCGCTCAGATGTACCTGGTCTTTGAGTCTCGCGAATGTACCTAAACCTCTCTGCCTGTAATTGGGTCCACGAGTCTCCCAACTGTATTTATATTGATTCTATTTGTGCATGAAATAGTGATGGAATGGGAGAAAGAGATGCTCCTTAGTATGTCCGAGCAATTTTGCCTTCAGCAGCACCTGAAATTAATACACGGGAAGCAAGCAAGAGCACCAAGAAAAGAATGAAGGTCGCATCAGCTTGGTAGTAAGTAACTGTTCGCTTGGAATCTTCCGATGTTATGAACGCAAACTCTGAACGAGGGAGAGAATTTTATTCTCTACAGAACTAGATTTCATCACCTGCTACTGAAGAATTTCAACCGGATCGTTGTAGCATCCCAGTCCATCGAGTGAAAGGAAAAAAAGCTTTCTTATAATACTTGTAGTGTTCCGTGTTTCTTGTACCTGTATCGGCAGCTTTTTTGTATTTACATACATACAATCCTATCTAAATGAATTTTCCTTGTGTGTAATGTATATATTTTACTTTTAGCATTTTTTCCATGATATTTGTTTTTGACATTCAGGTCTAGATAGATCTTACGGTTGTTCATTCACTCTTCATCGTAGTATCTAAGTTTCTTCCAGTTTTATTTCTATTATACTACCCTCCATTTTTGCCATTTTAAAACTTCTCAGCGTCCGACATCAACCGAATACTACGTGAATATTCCTTTGTAAACTAACACAAGAAAAAGTCTACATCGTGCATTTTTGTTAACAAAAGGTTAGCTGCCATTCTTCCTTGAGGCGCATAACTCTACCAAGGCGTTCTTTGAGAGCAACGCGCGCAATAATTCGCTAATATTATGCAGGTTGGCGCTACTTAAAATGCCGCTACAATATAATAAGAATAACTCGAAGCCAGGCATTCTGAAGCCAGGCCCTCGAGTAAAAGGTCCTTGTACAAAAGCTTGAACTGCGCCTTGGTAGCATGCCTGATTTTGGCAAATATTTTCTCGAGTCTGAGGTTATAAGCAACAAATCATAACACTACGTTGAAGTTTTTTCGTATTGTATGTCTTTTTAAATTCCTGGCTCAAGAATTAAAAGATATTGTGTCAATCCGTGTTTTGGGGATAAAATGTTTCGTTTAATTTTTGTGCTCCTAGACTTGGGCTTGTATCCACTTCCATAACGTTGTTGAATTTTTATCGGAATTTCTGAATTGTAATTTTGATTTCAGTGTTAGTGTAGTGGACTTTAGTGGAATTGTAAAAATTCGTTTTGAAATTTGGGTTCCTGCATTTGTAATTTTTCTGTTTCAATGAGAATTTGTATTCGAATCTATTTTTCCGAGTGAAAACTCGTGCTCACTCACTCTGCATATGTTCATGCCTCGTGGATGACATGTGCTTAATAGGAAATTATTATAAAACACGAGTTTTACATAACGCATTGTATTTAAGGCTCCATGCATAAATTTTAAAATGGTATTACCATTAACGAGAAACGTAATTAAACAACAGTTAACTCTAGTAGTCATTAAGCAGTGTATGATGAAAAACCTGTTTTGCTTCCCTGAATAGAGAAGCTTGCAACATCATTACTATGTTAGGGAGCCTTGCTGTGCACGTGTTCGTTTAATTGTTCTGTTAGAACAAAGAGAAAGGTGGAGCATTCGTTCGTCCATCTAATATTTTCGAATTCCAGTGACTCACCATCAATGCAATTTGTACTTCTGATTAATACACAGTGCAGTATCTTTCCTTCCATTTGTTACGGGACTGGGAGATAGCCCTTTTCTCTGGAACAAGTTTTGTCGGTCATATTATTTCTTCATTTCTATATCATTCAGGATTAGAATACCAAAACCAATGTTAGGATTGAATCTCTGTTTTGCTGAATTTACGTTTGATTGCAGTAGAATCGCAATTATTGAACTTTTTCAACGTACGTTGTTCATAAATAGAAGTAGGTGCTGGTTTGTAGTGTAGAGTGTGCAAAAATAATATTGAAGTACGAACTATTCTGCTCGATTGAAACCCGGTGGCAAAATGAATTCAGTTTAGAATTACACGGATTTAACTAAATAGCAGATATTGCTGATGTTCCTTGCTTGAAATATGTATGTATTACTATATATATGTATTACACGTGTGTGTGTGTGTGTGTGTATATGTATTACTTCGTGAGATATTCTTTTTAAATACTGCCGGGACTATTGTTAGAAAAGAAACCGATAGAAGCCTCTTCCCATGCATTCTGCACTCTCATTGTAAGATAATTAGCGCTCATTGAAAAGTTCCGGTTACCAGACGCAACTGGCACCCTACATGTCCTATTATTCAATCAACCCTAACTTCTTTCATGTCTCAATTAACATTTCTATCAGTAGTTTAGATTATAACATAGTGATTAAGTTTTCAACTGTTATTCAGTACTGACATTAAAACACGTGCCTCGTGTATAAGATGCTTGGAAAGCTTGTAGCATTTCAGCGGGCAACGGTGTAGACTTTTCAAATAATCTTGAGGTTATTGTGGTCGCTGATACTAGAAGGTAACTTCTGCGAGTTATTTCTTTTTGTTTGTGTTCAGTACTGAAGTCCTTTGTTGAAGTTTCGTCGTCAAAATGCGAGTGACCACTTCCCCCAGCTTTTACCATTTTGCGTGAATGTATTTGAGTTGTTCAGTATCTGACAATAGCAGTTTTTTTACACCTTAAGCCCAACACATAGAATGAATTCTGAAACGTGGCGCATTCCTCGGTGTCAACAATAGATTTGCAGCAATTTTTGAGAAAAGAAATCCGACTGGGACTTTTTTTTCAGAGCAGCGCTGACTTGAAAACTGTTGCAAAATGGAAAGATAACGTCGTATGAATTTTATGTGGTAAAATTTGACGAAAGTCTTTCTCGCATGAGTAAAAAATCTATTCGAAATGTAATTGGTAGTATCGTTAAAATGGTATCGATATTACGAGTTGGATTCCGCCCATCATTATAATTGTTGTTGCAATGCATGTGTATTGGGCGTTTTTGATAGCCGTAGGATTGCATTTTTACAGTTTTAAGATTTTTTACTTAAAATGTACGATAAGGATTTTTTATATTAAGCAGTAGGGTTGTATTATACACAACAAACGCTGTCCAGTAGCTGGTGTTTATAGGAGATCCTGATTATCATAATGAAGAACATGTAGCTCGTCTTCAAAAGACTTGCAACGACATTCTCTTCAAGCAAACTTGAATCAGACTTGAGCGAAACAGTTCCCGACTGACATTAATGTTAGTGAACGCATTCTTCATGCGATGAGGTGAGATTTCACAGACATTACTATTTTTCAAGCGACTTTTTTGCTCAGGTCTTGAATTTGTCTGTCCCCTCACTTTTACTTAGTGGCAACGCTTGCATTTACCCTCAGACTTCAGTACCTCGCCAGCTTTGATGTAGGGCGGTACGAGTCACTCCGTAGAATTCGTGTTTTCTGTGTTACGTCTTCACCGTCTGTAAACACTTCCATTGTAAGAACACTCGGATACTCAGTCCTGCATTAGCGATCGTCAAGCATCATGACACTTATGAGAAAACCTCGTTGTTTCACCAGTTAGAAGGAATCTGGAGAGTTGTTAGACGGTGGCACCTTAGCTTTAGAATAAGTATTGCGAGTGTTTGTTAGGAGACCGTCACCTATGGGAAGTTTTACGGTAAATAGCCTTAAGAAAACTGTCCTTTTTCTCCGCTCACAGACCAGGCGTCCTTTGTTTCGATTTGTGTGCTCCTCCGGCAGAAGTTAGTAGAAAGGAAGCGGTTTACAATGTTAATGTACTTGTCGATTTGTGTATTTTCTCGCTTCTGGATTTAATATATATTTTCTTGCTTCTTTTTCCAAGTAGTTTTGGTAATTTCCATTGATTATTTATTTTCGATGACGAGTGCGTTATGTCTTAAGTTTAAACTTTAAATTTTAGTTTGGACTCCTATGATTAGTTGATCGACCTTTTGCATTCATGTAGCGTTAATAAAATTTTATGAACTTACGAACATAATTCCTCCACAGCGACATGTATTTCAAACTTTGTAATTGCTTTATCCTTTCATTTACAGACATCCACGAAAATTATTTCTGTCAGACCTGGAACCTATTTATTATACTTTTCTGAAACCCAGGTGTCGGTGCCGCCACACATTTCTTCCGTTTGATTTCTCTTGGTTGTGTGCGGGCAGAGTTCTTACCTAACATCCATGTTAGTAACCCGCTTGTGCAGCGCTCCTGCGACCCAGAACTCTCACTTTATTTGATAAAGCGGGCAGGGGTGTGGACTTAGCCGATTTTGCTGCGGTAAGTTTTTGCCAAAAGAAAGACTTGGATGCACTTCGATCAACTCCGGCCAACAGGGCTCCGAGTTTTATTTCAAATGTTAGCCGTTTCCTTTTTATTTTATTCACAAGTTTTGGGCTTTGTGCTCACATGAGTGCTTGTGCCACACACATGAGCAAATGTGTCGCTCTCTTAAATTATGTTAAAATGAAGTAATTACTAAGGGAGTTACACCCTCATGTGTAACGGTGTTGGAACCTTTTAGTGTTATCACGATATTTAGTGTATCACGATGATGAACATCATTATGGAGTTTATAGTGCAACTCACTGTAAGGAGAAAGTATGGGCTGTAACTATTAACACGTTGCCTCCGATTGCCTGATTGGTGTAAAACTTTACTTTGTACGCATAGTCACTAGAAGGATCTGAAAAAATTATAGAACCTAACCTAAGTGGTACACATACGTACCACTTCGGAGTCAACGTGTTGAAGAATCGATGCTGGTTGTAACTGCTCAGAGTCGGTGTCGACTGTTGACTATTTCGGTATCGGTACAGGTTGTGATTAAGATGAAGTCAATATCGGCTAAAATCAATAACGTGTTGGAATAGTGTGTGTGTGACTGTTATGGAGTTGGCATCGGCGATTACTGACTGTATCGTCGGTTATGTTACCGGCATTAGCCAGCTGATGACCTTTGGATTGAGAGTTATAGGGCATCGATGTCTCCCCTCGTTGTGGTACTGTAACGTCATGCATTGGAATAATCATGGAGTTGCAAACTGGATCTCGACTTTGTAGGTCCCACTTTTTGAGGTTTTGGTCTGTGAACTACGTTACAAAAATATTGTATTCTAACTTCGGTGAACGTTTATTTTATTCTCATCTGAAAAACGGCCCAATGATCTGGCTCACTTTAAAATAAAATGGTATAAAACATTATCTGACCTTTCATTCACTATACAAATTACTTCTTTGAATTGCCGTGCCTAGTACGGTTCCATAATAATGAGACCTCATTTATGTGTTGCTATAGTAATTATGGTCTCGTAACTTGTTTATTAACCTCTTATAACAAAACACCCAACGAGCTAAAAGGTTTAAAAATATTTGACTAGCAAGAAGCTAACCAAATTTATTTATTGGGACCTTGAAGCTTACACCACGTGCTTGTATTTTTAGTTACTAAACCTTTTGGTTTGAACTCATAGCCGATTTATTTTTCCGATGGAAAATTTGTCTACTTTGTCCGATCTGCTTAATCTTTTTCTTTTAAAACTTGTGTAAAATCCTCGTGTGCCGTTTTCTACTTGCTTCTGGACGTTGGTTAAAGATCATCCCCGCAGACTGAATACTCACGTTTCCTTCCAAATCAAAACGTTACGTCAGAGTGAGGAAAATTGTGAAGCCCAAACCTGGCTGTCATTAGCTCGTATTCCATAGATAATTTGAGTCGCGGTAATGTATGCGAATTCAAAACTTGGTTCATCATTAGCGCAAATTTAATAGAAGTAAACTTGACCGTGTTGGTATACGTGAAGCCAGAAGTTTGGAACGAAAATTTCGAATTCATTTACGATATCTGGTGCTGGTGCTGCTGCTGGTGCTGCTGCTGCTGCTGGTGCTGCTGCTGGTGCTGCTGGTGCTGCGTTCATAAAATAGCGAACATTAATTCTTGGGAAGCGAGCTGCCTTGTTGCTATGCGTGCTCCAGCGCTTCATTTTTCTTCTCTGCTCATCATCTTGTGCTTGTTGGACACACGATAAATTCATTAGTGTCAGAATTCATCATGACCTTCGTGCATCGGCCTTTGTCTTCAGTCCATGGTTGAGTGTTGGGCTGAGTTGATCACGTTTACTGTGCACGATCCAGTCTTGCTCGTTGTGTCGAGTGATCCAGCGTCGTGTGATCAGTGGTTTTAATCTCTTTAGAAATGATGGTTGTGTTATTTTACCTCCGACTGGTGTACAGAAGAATTCAGCCCCTGCTTCCAAGTCACTTATTTCTTGCATTGATTCCCGTCGTATTAGATGGTGGTGCGTCTTGTGGACGACCGTTTAGTGGACAATAACAGTTTTTGCGTAGCATTGGATTCCTGTTCAATTACCGAACTAGTAAAGTAGGTGTAATAGGAACACGGGAATTTGGCGATGATTTTGTTTGAGTAGAATATATGGTAGGAATTTTGGTCCTTTGTTCAAGACTATGATAAGACTTGTGTAAGGGCAAAATTTACAACCTTAAGGTTCTTGCGGGGAATGACTTCAAACTCTTGCTTAACCGTTATTTAAATTTGCACTGCATGAATTATTCGAAAAATTCGAGGATATCTCAACAAATGTGCTTCACCGCCTGATATGTAACAGTGATTTAATACGCGTTTGATTCGTGATCATTACGTTCTTGATGTGGCACAAGCAGCTACCGCGCCCCAATTATTTAATATGATTTTGTACGTAAAAAATGGCCATGTGCCATATCTGTCACGCCATGCAGCGAAGGGTTGAGGAGGAAATGAATAGTCAGATTATAAAATTTAGTAGTAGTAATTTCACAATTTATAAAACCCTAAATTAATAATGAACGAAATTGAATACACGAACAATTTTGATTCAAATTAACAGACCGATCAGGAATAAACAAAAATAAATGGAACTATATTTGCCTGCCACAATTATGCAAAATTAAAATTCTTACCAACTAACGATCTATGTCTCCATGCTTCTGAGCTAAATCTATTCATCTAAGTCCCGATATTCCTACACACTATGTTTCCATCTCTCTAATCTACCAATGCTGAACTGACTGAGGTATAAGGCTCCACCGAAGAGGTCAGGCCCGACGAAGAAGCAAGTACGCTTTCTTTATTTAAGAATAAACAAATATTACGAATCTAAGTTATCAATGTTTCCAAAGTATTTCATTATGCAGCACTCTTTAGTCTGTGACCGATTACGGGTTGGAAGGCTAGCTCAATG